>JAHLSL010000072.1:5340526-5401965 GCA_025920805.1 Petroica traversi | reverse complement strand
GAGTCCTTCCCTCCTGGGCAGTGCCAGGGCTGTGCTGGGACAGGAACATTCCATGAGTCCTTCCCTCCTGGGCAGTGCCAGGGCTGTGCCCCAGGTCCCCCCAGGTCCCACAGGGATGGGCAGGGGGTGGATGAGGAGTGTGAGGCTGTGGGTGCTGGGCCCTGTGTGGAGGTGTCTGATCCCTTCAGAGAAGTTAAAGCCACACTTACAAATAAATGATTTTTCTTTTCTCAAGTCAGGCGTGTTTCTGCTCCTCTCCTGGCCCCAGAGCAAGGAGGGGCTTTGCCCTTCTCCAGGCAAAGTGAGGAAACACTGGGTGATGGATAAATCACAAAAGCAGCACTGAGCATCTCCTGTTTCCTCTCTGTCCTACATCACTGACCAAGTTTTTTAATCATTGCACATCCTCAAGGGATATAAATGACCACAGCTCAGCTGCCTCCTGGGTATTGCATTTATTTCCTGGCAATCTGGTGCTGTGTCTTAGGTCCTTGTCTTTAGCATGGGGATACAATTACTTTTTGTGGAAGGATACTGTAAATGTGCTATTTTTTAAAATAATTTAATATTATCCAATCATATGATATTATAAGATTTGCATTTCTGCCTTAAAGGTTTTAATCTCAGACTTGTGCATTGCTTTGATCCATTTAGATAAATATTGTAACAAAATACTCTTATAATGACTGTAGAGAGCTCTGTTGTGTCTTAATATTTTAAATTCTGTGTTAAAGAGTTGATCGTAACTAAAGCAGGGAATATATTTTTCATTTGTGACTTCAATTCTTTTCATTGCAAGGTACCAATTAGGCCCAGCACACCAAAAATAGCACGAGCAAAAACAGTTGGGCTACTTAAAAAATGCCACGAGAGATTAGCAAAATACACCTAGACACAAACCATCTGCAGACAAGAAAGAAGGACAAATCAAAAGAGTTTTGGCAGGTGAGCAGCCCCACAGCAGCTTGTGTCAGATATCAAAGAGACTGTAAAACAGCCTCCTGCACTGGGCAGCAGCAGAAAAGTCTCCCAATAAAAGCTGCTTCGTCCCTCTTTGGTTTCACAAGCTGTCCCACTGCAAAATTGAGTTGGAAGCATCAAAAGGAGACTGGGGTCATCCTAAACCTCCTCTGTTTGTGTCCCTGGGATCCAGGAGGCTGGGAGTGCTGGGCAGAGGAGGGATTCCTGCTCTCCTGGGAAGGCTCTCTGGGCTTCATTTCCAGAGTTCATGCACACTGTGAGGTGAAACTTGACAGCATCAAGGCAGTTCTGCTTTCTTCTCAGCACCCATAACATGGTGACACTCCTAATTCCCTAAACAGCACCAATTCCCAAAATAATACCAAAAATTAAGCCAATTGCTAACTGATTAACGCATGGAGTGAAAAAACCCCTACAGCCCAATTTTTGTCTATGGACACAGTGATATAACAGGAGAGAAAAATGCTGGTTATTGTTTACATATTTATCTAGCTTTAAACTGTTCTGACTCATTTTCAAAATCCTTCACATTTTAATTCCTGATGTAGGTGAGCAGCAATGCTGGGAGACAACTCCAGGCAGGCAGGAAGAACATGCAGTGGATCTTTTATGGAGATATCCCTCGTTTGGTGCTTTCCCAAACTGGAATGGAGGTCACTGCCTTTCCATGTGCAGGATGGTCTCTATTTAGGGAGGGCAGGGGTTCAGTGAAATTCAGTGGTGGTTACAGAATTATTTTTTAAGGTTAAATTTATTCCCCTGCCTCGCAATGCTGGGAATGCATTGGTGCCTGAGGGCAGCACTTCTGGGTTTAGGAAAGGCACAGCAGGGAAAACATCAGGTGGCTTTCAAGGTACTTGGAATAACTCTGCTGACCCTGGTGGACAGAGCAGGCCAAAGGGTGGGAGGACCTGATGTACCTCAGGCTGCTCTGACAAAGAATTGGATCACAGCCTGGATAAATCAAGGTCAGCACAGCTGGAAATTCTGCCAAAAGTTGAGCAGCTTTGCTTTGCTCCAGCTCTGAGCCAGGAGCAGGTCCCCAGGGCCTGGGCAGGCCTGGGACAGCCAGGACCACTCAGCTTCCCAAGGAATATCCAAACCCAGCACCTCCCTGGAGACAAGAAGAGCTCTTTAAATGCAATTAGGACTTGGGTTACAGGCTGGCTTTGCTGTGTAATTATCAGCATTACCTCAGCATTATCAGCAGGGATTTCACTGCTGATCCCGTGGATAATCCTGCCCTGGGTGACAGCAAAGGCTCCTCCCCGAGCTCAGCCATCCCCTCCCTCACCTGCAGAGCCAGCACCTCCCAGCCCACCGTGTTTGCTGAATTACCTGCTCTGTGAGAGTGGGCAAAGGAGCCTCAGCTCAGCCCCAAACCAGAAAAATACCAGCAAAAATTAGCCAAAAATATTTATCTGTCCTGCCAATCCCTCTCAGTGATTTCTTTCTTTTTCCTTCTTTTTTTCCCGTCCAAGTTTCACACAAAGCTCCGTCTTTAGGATTAGCTGTCTACAGGCAGCTCTTTGTGTTCAGCTGAATTTCAGATTATGGCTGAGCCATAAAAGGGGAGAAAGGTGACACTGGAGAGTTTCTGCAGCTGTAAATCCAGAAATATTCAGGCCCATGACATTTTTGTAGCTGGCAAATGCTGAGTGAGGCATATCTGGTCAACCCTGGGGCCCAAAGCTGGTTGGATTTCACAGCAGAACCTGCTGTGAGTCTCAGGTTTGGGTGGCATCAGATGCAACTGAAGAGATCTTTCAGGTCAGATGCTGAAGTGTTGTTTTTGTTTGCAGCTATCTCTAATTGCCAAGAGGTTTCACACTGCTCTCCAAACAGTCCTGAGCTGGTGATGGCTCTGGAGTGCTCGGATGTGCTTTGACTGAGGTGTAAGGATGTGTGTGATGAGTTAAATCTGTCTGAAAAGGTTAAATGGGTCTATGCAAACCAGCCTGATTCAGGTTCCAGTTCATCCCTGGATTGGTATTAAATCAAACATTATTTACAGGCACATTTCTAAGTCACTGAGTTTTGATTAACAGACCTTGAGCTGAAGGGGATCTTGGGGTTATTACCCTACCACAGGCTTAACCCCTGGAATTTCTCTGCTGGAAATGATATTTATGCAAGTGAGTCTCATACAGGCGATGAATTTTAACTCCAGAGTTCATGTCTTTAGTGTTCAGGGACAGGAAGGCAGCTTGAGATGTGGTTTCTCCCCATATCTAATGAGTGTTATTACGAGGAAATCTTCTACTGGATCAGATGCTTCCAATGAGTCTTTTAAAGGCTTTGGATGTATTTTACAGGGTACCAGAGCTCACCACAAACGGGAAGAGGAAAAAATTTATGAAGTCTGAGGCTTTGTCACCATGGTGACATCTATTTGAGTTTGCAAGTTGCATTAGTTTGAGCTCACAGATTTTTCTTTTCCTGTCATTAAAGGCACGCCTCTTATCCTCTCTCAGTTCCCTCCTCCTTCTCTTCTTACCCCACAATGACTGCATTTAAAAACTAAATTTCCTTTCAGGGAAAAAAATTACACAGGATAAATTACCTCTATCCATTACTGCCTCCAGCAAGCTGCAGCTGCTGAGGTCCATTTCCAAGTGGGCTTCATGTATAATAAGAGAAGAAAAAAAATCTCTTTTCTGTGCCATGCATTGGACAGCTATGATCAGATATGTCCAAGTGTGAGAGGCTTTTAATGATCACAGGGCTGACCACATCCACCCCTCCAGTCACTGCCCAGGATTAGGTGGGGCTCACAGCAGAGATGGATTTGACCCAGCAAAGAACATCAATGTGCTTTTGGGTTTGCTTTGCAGAGCACGCAAGGAAGCTCTTCAAAGCTTTGTGGTACAACATAACCTTGACTTCAACTCTGGTTTTAATGGCTACTTGGAAGATGACAACGACCACACTCTTTGGGAATCTGTCATGGGGTGAGAAGCCTCAAAACCACAGGGCCAAATCTGAGCAGAGCTGGAGTCCCTGCAGCCCACACAACTGCAGTGGCAGCTGCAGGAGGATGCCAGAGCAAGCCCTGCTCCTGGCTGACAACTGCAGGGCAGAGGGGCTGAGGATCAGCTTGAAGGAGAAATGTTCCTTTGATGGATCTCCAGAATGGGTGGCTGCTTCCTTTCGGGAGGAGCCTGCTGGGCCTGGGAGATGCTGATCAGCTCTCACAGCAGCCCTGCAGTCAGCATGGATGGATGGCGTGGCAGGAGCCCTGATCCATAGGGAATGGCACTTGGAGAACTCAGAATTGATGAATCTGGGCCTTTGTTTGACTTGTCAGAGGGAGAAACAGAGCTGTGGTTGATGGGTAAAGCAGGATTGGGATTATTCATTTGCTAATGGGTTTCTGGCCACTGAGAAGCCTGGTCTAAACCAGCAGGAATTCTGTCCCAGCTTTTGGTTTTAGGAGGAGTTTTCTCCCCTGCACTGACCTGATCACACATCATCCCTCCCCGCCTCCATCTGTGCTCACAGTTTAATTCACTCACAGTAACACGTATTTTATTAAATTTGGCTGGGAGAATGTCACCAATTATGAAGGGGAAGGCAAGAGTGAAGGTTAGGGGGGAAAGGTGAAGGTTAAATTCAGACATCCATGAGTTTATGGGGCAGTTTGTCCTCAAATCAAAGCCAGGCATTCATGTCGAGCTGCGTAAACAGGAATAAACACTCATGTGAAAGTCACTTAAGAAGCAAAAACCCCTAAGAATGTTTGCTGCAAAATACGTGCTTTCTTCCCCTCCCCTCCCCTCCTCTGGCCCCACGGAAGGACATTGCTCAGAGTGTGTTTCCAGCCTGGACAATTCGATGCCTCCAAAGATAAAGACAAAACCATCCCTGCCACAGACACATTTCGTGCTCCCAAAGTTGAGCCACTGCTGCCAGCACAGCCTCAAAAACAGCACAGGATTCCAGAGCCCTGGGGTGAGGACACATCCCTGAGGTGCCCAGGGATGTTTTTCCTCAATACCACACCCTGTAAAAGGTTTAGCTCAAAGTAAAGTTTTGGGAAGAAATGAGAAAACTGGTAAGAACGGTTTTTTAAAAAAGCAAATTAACCTCAGATCCTCAGCTACCTTTTATTTACCAAACAGAAGAAGTTTCTCTGTGTGATACATTTCTCAAATTATAGGTTTCCCATTTCCTGGCATCCTAATAAAGTCTAGATGAATGATGAGAGAGTCTGCTGGGAGAATGAGTAAACATCTCCTACTGTCTGGAATGCAAGACGACTACTGTCTTCTCCTTTGTTACAGGTTGTTAAGATAAAATTACCCTATATATCAACAGCACTGTCAATGAAATTAGAAAGGGCATTCTACCTCCACACTGCCCCCGAGGGTTTGATGGTGGAGGGAAGGCAGTTGCTTCTTTGTTTATTTTGGGTTTTTCTTTTGCAGTGAAAGAAAGGAAGAAAAGGGGTTTGTTTTGGGCTGGGGGGAGAAGCTTTGTCTTGTTTCTTTTCAATGCAAATGCAAAAGAGGAGAAAAGCCAAGGAGGATGTGCGAGGCAGGTCTGGGTGTTTCACCAGCTGTGCGAGCAGGAGAGGGGAAAAATTATGGTTTGGTGAAAGTCCCAAAAAGTCTGAACTGCAGTGGCAGCAAAGCTTTGGGTGCGAGGAGGCCCTGAAGCTGCAGATGTTGGCTCCAAGCGGGGCAGAGCCTGAGCCCCCGAGCCAAGGACACCCCATGGCTTTTGTCCCCAGCAGGTGCGAGCCCTGAGCAAGCCCTGCTCTTCATCTGCTGCTGCAAACTTGTCAGCTGCACTTTGGGGAGAACCATCTTGTACAGTCCTATAATCCATTAATGTGTCTCTGGTGTGTCTTTTATCAAATCTTGATGCTGTTGCACTTTTCCTGCTCTTCAGAGAGATCTACTTCGCTTGGAAAGTATTTTCTGGACATGTGAGTCTCAAGAGTGAGGGCATTTGATTGCCAAAGTACCAGAAAACTCTGCACATGATCTCCGGTGCTCAGGAGGAATCCAGTGTTGACCTGTTTTCCTTGCAATTAGGCTGTATCTAAAGTAATTACTGGCTTTAAATTTGTTTTTAATTGTGTCTTCAGCTGTCAGTGCCCTTGAATCCTAGAGCTGTGAGAGTAGGATCCAAAACTTAAATCTCATTGCCTCTTTTCCACAAAAAAGGTGATTCTCTGTTCCAGACACCTTTCCCAAATGACCCCTAAGCTGCAGGAGGTGCTGGGCTGTGGTGGAGTTTCAAGGGTTTCTTGTGGAGGGACAGGGCTTTAGTGCAAGTCTAAACCTCATCACTTCCATGTCCTCTCTTGTACCTGTGTCAGCTTCTGTTACAATCTCATTCCTTTGCCTTTTCATCCTTTTTTCCCCCAGCATGTTGGTTTGCTGGCTTTTAAAATTTTTTAAATAAAGCTGTTTATCTGTTCTCGAAACTCAAACATTTCACACTTAAAATATTTTCATTTTGAAATCAGCAAAAAGACTTAACTGAAAACAATACTGGAGAAAAGCTGGCCGTAAAATGCTGAACTTGGGTGAGAAATGCTCTTGGATTCACAGAGCATTCCCGAGTTCCCCCATCCCATCTCGTAGCGTGTCAGAAACTTTACATGTCACTCTCCTGCCCTTACGTGTGTGCACACAAACTCACAGAGGAGAATTTTCTCTGACAAGCTGTAGGGCTTTGCCGCAGATTTTCCATCCCTTAGCATGTCAAGAAGAAAATATCTTAATGCTCTATTCACAAAACACTTCTGGCCCGTTTCCATTTGAACGTTATGCTTGTTTGCATAGGCCGTTCAGAGGGGAGTTCATAAAACCTTGTTTTGCCTGAGTTTGTGAATATCTGCCCACTGCACGGTCTTAAAATGAAATGGCGTTGGAAAAGGGGCTGGTTTGGGATGCATAGGTTTTGCACATATCCTTTAAATAACTCAGATATGTTTTCTGAGGAGGATGTTTTTCCTATGCACTGAAGGCCACGTTTGTACCACCTACGAATTTCTTCCGCTCCAAAACAGCACTGAGTAAACAGCTGAGGCTTTTGCCAACTCAGTGTTTCCAGCCTTGCATTTTCCCTTTGGAGAGATCCCTCAGCAAAGGACATCCTCTTGCTCTAATTCTTGCTGCTCAGTTCCAGCAGAAAATCCTTCTCCTGCCTCCGTTCCCAGCCTAAATCTGCGACAATGGGGACAAAGCCTCTCCTCTGCCCAGCCCTGCCAGGAGCAGCCAGCCCCAAAACGGATGTTTGTCTGCATTAATCAAACACACAAAATCTGCAACCTGAACTGCCTGCAGAAATGAGTGGAAAAAAGCACAACCTGACCGCAAAAGTATTATTTTATAAATAAGGTCCTTTAGTAGTAGTTAATTGGACACACATTTTGCTGGATTCATGGAACATTAAAAACTATCATATCCGAATTGAGTGACTGAGTTCATGTTACATCTCCAAATTGCCAGTGACCATTCTGCCTCTCAACATCAGACCTCGGGTTCAGCAATCTCGCTCCAGGGCCTTTTTTAAGTACACGGAGCTTTTTTTTCCCCCCCCAAATAGAGATTGATTTAGTGTATGTTTAATGGCCCCATAAATCACTCAACATGCCCAACTCGCATACAAATTCTGCCAAAAAAAAAGTTTTCAGGGAAGCAGATGCCTTGTTGGTGGAACCAATTTGCCTTGCTCTCTGCGTGTGCACGAACCTACCATTTGGAGAACCTCCTTGCAAAAATGTCCTGCTGGTCATTTTCTCTGGGGCTGCTTTCTCACCGTGCCAAGTTAAACCCTGGCCATTCCCCCTCTGTGCCCGTTCTGTTCGAGCTCCTTTCAGAATCAGCAATAAATAAATTCATTGTGAGTTTCAAGGAGGAGAAAAGGCCGGGGCTGCATTGTGCCTGCCCTTGTGAAGATCTATTGTGTGCAAAGCAGCGCGCTATCGGATGGCGTGGGTCATTTTTCATTACCCCACTGAGGATGCAGCTCAAAGCAAGGATTATAGAAACTCATTTCCTTTGGTTAGGGGAAAAAAAAAAAAAGAAAAAAAAAAGAGGTAACATTCAATAAAGTCGAGGGCTATGACGCAATGTGGCCCTCAGAACCTTCCGAGCAGAGCTGTTAATAGCTTCCTTTCCCAGGACGCGGGTTTGCCCCGCTCACTTATCGACTTTGATGCATTAGTAAAAGAAAATATCAACCCCTCATAACTCTCAGAAATGATACAATACATCACTTAAAAGCAAGCTAAGATCAACACGTTGTTAACTGTTTGATCTCTCGAGTCAAAATTAATGATAGGTGTTTTGCGCACCGAAAAAAAATGAATGTTAAAAGGCTATTTAAGCTAACTAAAGACATCCCTGCAACATCAGGGTTGAATTGGAGGTGATTTCCTGCAATGCAGCTGTTATAAGTTTATCAGTCTGCGGGTGGCAGTAACCAGTAATCATAACCAGATTGCAGAGGGGTGGGATGGAACTTATCTTTAAATAGAAGATCTATCTAACTAACTAACTACAGAAAGCTGGTTGGGAACTAAGTCCACAGAATTATTCACTAGAACACCCAAGGGTCTGGGAGAAGCCAGTTTTCTGTATATTTTAAAGAAATCAAATGATTCTGAAGGTTTAACTGCTAGGCAGGGAGAAACCAAGGTTCATAATGATTAACAGCAGACCTCCTGCGCTCTGAACTCGCAGCATTTGCACAATGATGAGAGCTAATAAGAAATGGCATTAAGAAATGACTTCAACTTTCTCCACTGAGACGTTGCCATAGGCTGTTGATGAACTTTCAGCTCATTCTCTTGTGACATGGAAAGGAAAGATCAGAAATGCAGCATATACTTCAAGCCACTGAAAAAAATCCCAAGAAATCTCTGTGAGGAGCCAAAGAGAAGTGTTGCACTGTGAGACAATGCCTCTGGACAATTACAGCCTGTTAGTTTTAATGCAGCTCCAATTGCTTCCGTCTGCAGCTAATCTGACGACTGGAAACAGGCACTTTTGCAATGCCCTTTAATTTTTCTGATTTGTGTGTGGGCGGTGTCTGTTGGTATTAATATGGCTCTTTTCCGGATTGAATTAGGGAAAACAAGATGGGCTTTCAAAGGAGCCTCGAGTTGCTTTGAGAAACGTGAACTGCAGAGCTCAGAGTGCACGTGGATGTGCCAAGTGCTGGTGTGCAAACACTGCAAGGAGGGACAGAGAGGTCGCAGGGATCCCCAGATGTCCCCAGCAGCACCCTACAATCCCTTCAGCCATCCTCGTTCCTAATTTTGTCAGATACCTCAGGTACTCCAGCTCCATCTTTAGCCATCCTTGTTCCTAATTTTGTCAGATACCTCAGGTACTCCAGCTCCATCCTCAGCCATCCTCGTTCCTAATTTTGTCAGATACCTCAGGTACTCCAGCTCCATCTTCAGCCATCCTCGTTCCTAATTTTGTCAGATACCTCAGGTATTCCAGCTCCATCTTCAGCCATCCTTGTTCCTAATTTTGTCAGATACCTCAGGTACTCCAGCTCCATCTTCAGCCATCCTCGTTCCTAATTTTGTCAGATACCTCAGGTACTCCAGCTCCATCTTTAGCCATCCTCGTTCCTGATTTTGTCAGATATTTCAGGTACTCCAGCTCCATCTTCAGCCATCCTTGTTCCTAATTTTTCAGATATTTCAGATTCTGCAGCTCCACCTTGAGAGCTGTGCCCACAGCCAGCAGGGATCCCCACAATTCATAACTTCCTGAGCCGTGGAGATCCCACTGTTTTCTGTGGATGAATGGGTGTCGTAAACAGCTCATGGATGAGCCAAAATCTTCTTCCATCCCCGTAGTCACACACACCTTGATTTTACACCAACCCCAGTTTGCAAGAGGTGCTGTGTGAGCTTTTTCCAGCTCCAGCTCCCTCCCCTTGTAGGGATTGTCTCGTGCCTACACTTAAACCTGGCTTATGGAAACCACAGTTCTAGAGAAGATCAAATTTGCTTTCTTTATGAGGAACAGGCTGAAAAATGGCAAACATAAAGTTCTAATAAAAATGACTGTGTTTTTTAAAAATTGTCCACACAGCTTTCCTTCAAATTCTGCTGCAAGTTTAAACCTAAAATAATTCTCCCCCATGTCTGACATCTGCACAATATTTATACAACACCTTTTTTCATAGAGGTTTTAAAATTGTTATTCCAGAGGTATTTTCCAGTGGAGAAAAAGGAAATGATTGATAAAACTGTAAATTTGAAATACATTTCAATTAAGACCCTTAGTCATTTCCAGTTTTTTTTTTGTTTTCCAAGCCTTACTCAACAAAACCTCTTAATTATTTCTCCATGGCGATGGGATCAGCTCACTCTGTTCCTCTCCCTGTGGGGCCCATAAACCCCTCAGCTGGCAGATCTGCCTGAGACCCAGGCTGAGAGATGTGACACATCACAAATATCTGGAGAGGACAAAATTTCCATTGAACAGAGAATCAGAGAGGCCCCTGCATGAGGACAGGTGAATGGGGGCCAAACAATTCCCCATTTTTGACTTGCTGTGCGATTTCTCAATGGAATTGATCCATTCCAGGCAGTCTGGTTCCTGGGCTGGGGTAGCTGGGCTGGACAAGACCTGTGGTCACTCTGGGCTTGTCCTCATTCCTGTCTGCTCACAGTGGTCACTCCAGGCTCCTCGCCACAACCTCTGCTCCCCTGCATGCAGTGCTTTGTGTCCTTTGCAGCCCATCCCATCACTGCCATTCCTTCAAAAACTCGGCAAAATGAAATTTTTATGGATTTTCTGGGAAACTGAGGCACCGATGGCTGATGCCTCCTGCACAAGGTTGGGCAGTGGATGATGTAAAACAGAAATCAATCTCCAGCTCTTTCTACACCACACTGTTATATCCTGCCAAAGGACAGAAGTGGGAGTTCAGTTATCAACCTTCAATTTAAGAACCTTTGCCGTGACAGGCTCTGAAATTCTCTGCTGTGTAAATCACTTAAGTTTAGTGAGGGCTGTATTAAAGTTTGCTGCAATCCTCAGAGTCAGGAATTCTCTGGTAAAGCACAGCCCGTGCAGGTGTGGGAAGTGTCCCTCTGAATCAGGGGAAGATGTCCCTGCAGGGAATGGGGGAATTGGTGAACAACCAGTTAAAGGGTCGGGGCACAGTCACCCAATCCCTGTGCTCTGCAAAGTGCTGGGCTCCCAAATGTGGGGCCCAGATGCAGAGAGAGCAAAGCCCACATGAAAGTGGTGCTGCTCACCCGAGCTGCGGAAGTGCTGGGAGGCTGACACGGGGCTGGGGACAGATGGCACAGCCAGCAATGGCTTTTGCAAGGCACACGAGAGGGGGAAAAGGTTTGGTGCCTCCACCAAAGCTCCTTGTGTGCAGCCTTGAGCATCTGAGACCTTCCCTGTGCACCCACACACGTGGGCAGGACTCCCAACCCCGCTGCAGATGTGGGGCCCCCCAACCAGCATGGGTGAGGGTTGTTTTGGGAGCAATCCTTGCTAAAATGAGCCATGAGATGTGAAAAATCTGTTTTTTACACCAGGCTTTCCAGAGAAGCAGTGATTTCAGTAGGAACTCCCCACTGTCCAACTGGATGTGTGAAACAGCCCAAAATATTCTTGGACATCCTGATTCCCTGGGCCAGCCTGGCTGTGGGAGCCCCAGGGAGAGGGAGGCAAGGAAAAGACAGCTTTTCCCAGTCCCCACAGTGGTGTATGGCAGAAAGTCCCCTTGCACAGGGGCCAGGTGTGTGGGTGGCTTCTTGTGGCCAGCAGAGGACTCTGAAAGGCTGAGAACACAGTCCATGAGGTGAAGGTGATCACCAGCTGAGCTCTGAGGGGTTGGAGCCTGGAAAATGGGCAAGAGAGAGGCTTCTCCATACTTAACTCATGTCACCTGGGTGAGAGACAACGGTGCCTTCTGATTGAAAAAACTGATGGGTAAATTGTCACCAAATGAGGTAAAAATCAGAAGTTCCCAGAAAGGACTGAGTCGTAGGATTTTGAAGCAGTCACTGTGAAGCTGAGCTGGGAGTGTGGTTCTGGGGTTTGGTTAGAGTGGCCAGAGTTTGTCCTAAAGAAGAGAAAGGTCTTGTGGCCTCTGGTATTCTGGTGACTTCAGAAAGGTGCAAGCCCTCCTTTCCCTGGAAGGAAAAAATGCTGGTGCTGCCTTGATGTTACAGCCAACTTTTCTTGAGAGGAGTGCGTGGAGGAAATGAGAAAGGTGACCTCTGATACTGGAGAGGTAAATTTATCTTTTGTCGTCCTAAAGAAAATGATGCAGTAGTTTACAATGACTGAGAAACAGGTGTTGGGATTGATCACAGCCTGAAATGTGTGTGAATCCTGCTAGAGCAGTTTGCATGCAGTGCTTTTAAAGTAATGTTATTTTAATTACTATTCCAATGATTTAATTGCTCTGGTTTTGCCTTTCTTTTGGTCCTGACCAAGACTGGGGCTGATTGTGATGGGAGCAATTTAGGCAGTGGCCTCGATTGTTGTGGCTGGCAAAATTTGTCTGCTGGCTCTGTGTGTTGTGCCCTGTTCTGCTGCTGCCCACCCTGCTCCACTCACTGACAGGGGTGAGTACAGCACAGGGCAGGAGGGAGGTTCCTGCAAGTTCTTCCCACTCTGTGGACAAAATAACCTTGAAATTGTGAATTTTGCTGCTGTAGCTTGGGAGGAACGGATGTCACTTTATCAAAGTAGGGGACCAAAAGCATGGAACCAGGAGAGTTGTTTGGAAACAGGGGTGCAGAAACAAAGGATGCTGTGCCTTTGAAAGCTGGTCTGTTCCTGTCCCCAGGCCAGCAGAGCTCAGCTGCAGCTCTGGCTGGAGGGATCCTGCTGCTCTGCACCCCAGCCATGAGCTCCATCCCGGAGCAGGCTGATTCCAGCCCTCTGAGTAACGCTGGCTCCTTGGAATAGGCTGTGCTTTGATCTGGCAGACAGAAGCCCACAACAGCTGCTCTGCAGCAGATAAGGACAGGCAGTCTCCAGGCCGATGGTGTTGCAGATTAGTCCCCAGGATGTTGTGCAACAGGAGAGCTCTCCCACCTGCAGCTGGGACAGCGTGTCGGGGAAGGGACCTGTCTGCCCAGAGCCAGGGCTCAGGTGTGATGTAAATGGATGAGCTGCTGCTCTGTCCTTCTCTGCTCTCCAGCCCCTTCCTCATGCAGGAAGAGTTTCTCTCGGGGAGAAAAGCTGTTCTTGCTGGTTCAATGTGTGTGCTGAATCTGGAAGTTGCTGTAAGGATTTTTGGTTGATTGGTTCCCTCTCTCTTTAGTGGAAATTGCTTGGTTACAAACTCTTCTATTACAGTTTTTCAGTAAGAAGTTCCTGACATTTATTATTCCAAATGGACTCACTAAAATGCTTCTTTGTTCGTTACTTAAATGTTGCCTTTGATCTTTGGAGAGAGGGGCTGATGTGGCTTGTGCAGCCCTTTGGCCTTTGTGTGTCACACCTTTTGTGACTCTTGGGGGTGTTGTGAGCCGGCAGCTCAGTCCCCAAGAGCAACGCCAGCTCTCTGAGAGGAGCAGCCCTGGATCTGGGGCTGCCAGGAGTGTGGGTGAGACTGGAAATAACCTTTGCTGTAGTCAAAGGTAGCCAGGAGTGCTGGTGGCCATGACTTCACCGTGCCCACTGCTCAGCATGAGTAACCAGTTCCATGCTTTTCCATGCCAGCCATTAATTTCCAGATGCAATGACTAGCATGGTATTTTCCATTTCCAGATCGTGTTTGTACTGGCATGATTTAAAATACTTTGTAATTACAGTGGTTCCTATAGCCCAACTGCTGGAGAGATGCAGGGTGCTTAGAAGTTCTTCTTCAACCAGCAATTTTGGTAATGACAGTAATTCACATAATCTATCTTTGTGGCCTTGTGGCTTTCAGAAGTATAGGCCTCTTTTTTAATTCTTCAGAGATGTAGCCCTATCTCTATATTTAGCTCAGCAGATATCTGGTATTCTAGATGTGTTAAAATAAACTCCACTGAGGAATTCCAGTCCCACCACCACAAACTTTCTGATGTTGCTGCTGCTGTTAATGCAGTTGAGTGAACGGTGGAAGAAAAGGGAGTGGGGAGGGGGATATGGCAGTTTCAAATCCAACTTCAGGCAGCAGTGGAGCTTCATTCTGGCTGACAACTCACAGCACAACCAGCAGTTTTGGCAGCCAAATGTGACAACATCCTACTGAACAGGGAGAATCCTTTAGTTTGGGGAAGATGGCTGGATCCCAAAGCTGCTCTCATTTACTGGTTTAGTCTGCTACCAACAGAGAAGCTTCTAAATGACTTGAGGGAGAAACTTCAGCCAGATCAGAGGCAGACATCTCCCTCCGTGTGCAATTAGATGTGCTGCCTCCTTTGAGAGGGGGCCAAAGCAAATGGGAAGCAGCAATTAAGGCAGACACCAGCAATGAGGACCTAAAGTACAGGGCACTGTGCTTATCAGCTGCTGCAGAAAAGGTCTTTAATTTGGTTGAGGAGGGAAGAGCTGTAGCTCAGTGTTTTTCTGAATTGATTAACTGTTGTTTTTCCCAGAAGATCCTCATATGTGCCGGGTGGGAGGGACGGATGTTGATTAAATGTAAACTTCTCTGCAAATGTGTGTGTGTGACCTCTGGTGTGTTGTTCAGCACTCCCTTCAGGGGCAGGGAACAGAGCTGGGGAGGGTTTGCAATCCCTCTGTCCAATTAACCTGTGATTTCCAACCAGAGGCTGACAAAACGGAGGGATCCTGAGCCTAGAACAAGCCCTTGAGGTCACTATTTTCAGATTGGCAATAATTCACCCCAAAGAATTTGGTTTTTAAGCTGTAGGAGCAGTAAGTGCAGTCTCTGACATGCCAGGGGCTGACCTTAATGGTGAAATCCTTGCGATCTGTCCCAGCTCTCCTTTTGCTGAGAGTATTTCAAGAGGAGGCAGGTGAATCACGGACTTGATGCATCCCTGTGCTCAAAAAGGGGACGAGGACACTTGAGGAGACACCAGGGTGTGTCTGGAAATGGAGTTAAAGCCACTCCAGTATCCTGCAGTGCCAGCAGAGATGCTTTGCTTTTCATTTTCTGAGAGGTGCTGCAGCAGAAAACCAGATCTGCTTCCTGAAAAACTGTCACTCCCATCTGGAGAACACAATATTTGACCCGTGGGCTTAATTTAATGTCAACCTCCCACAGCTCCCAGGAAGGAGCCTCCATCTCTTTCTAACTTGAGGCTCTTGCCCAAAAACCAGGATTCTCAAGGCCTGTCCTTGAGCCAGATGAGAAACATGCAATAAATGAATGCAAAATGCAAGCATCTTCCTTTTCAACTGACATCAATAAAAGCCCTTTGAAGGGAGAATGCTCAGCAAGTGTTAATTAATAGGATTGTCATTGGGACTGCACATTGCCACTGCTCAGTGCACTGAGTCACACAGCTCTTTTTGGCTGTGACTTTTTGTTTTATTGAGCATCTTGTTCTCAGCTGCTACTAGAGCAGGAAATCTCTCAAAGCTGTGAAGAGCTGATGCAGTTTGTGCCTTGAATTGGTTGTGCTTTTCCACCTCCTCCCATGAGGAAGTGTCTCCAGCAGCTCTCAGAGGGGGCTGCTGCCATTCCTGGCCCAGGAAGAAATTCCAGGGCTTTGGGACCCCCTGTCTCTGTCAAGTGTGGTTTTAGCAAGTCCCCACTGGTGTGGACTTTTAGGAGCTTTGTTTTTCCTGCAAACCAAAAATACCAACTTAAAAAAAAAATCTGGAAATAAACAGTTACATGATCCACTGAAATTCATAACAAAGGACAAATTGAATCCTTCATGCTGCGTAACAGCCATAAATAAAGGCTTTATGGCTGAGAAGTTGTAGGCAAAGCTCCAGCAAAATCGGATTTATTCCCTCCCCACCCCCTGCACTGTAAGTCTCGGGAAATGGGGGTTCCAGGGCTGTTCTGACACAACATTAACTGCAGCTCCTTAAACCAGACTCCCTGCCAGTATTTACAGTTCACATTCTGTGCATGCTATGAGTGTGTATAACTGCACCAGCTTTTACAGTTGATTTCTCAGTAGTCATGTGAAACCAAAACAACTGATGGGTTGAACTTGGAATCACTTGTGCATTTTTCTGATTTAGAGCTTAAAAAAAAAAAAAGTCTGCCTTGGTGCTAGGAAAAGGGATCTCTTGATTAAAGTAGCTCCAAGTTGATGGTGGCCCAGTCTCTGTGAGTGTCCTGCTCCTTCTCCCCAAAACCACTGGCTGGATTTCCAGGGCATCCTGCAAGATGGATTGCAGAACTTGGCTGTACAATTGCAAAGGCAGCAGCTGCATCCTCAGTTCTCACAAAGGCCTGGCCCTACCTCTGCTTGCTGTCTCCTCCAAAAAGGAGCCCTGAGGTGTCAGGAAATGCATCTTTGGAGTAATTAACCAACTCCTAAAACTGCTGGCCAGCCAGGTTGTTCCCTGCTAAGGAGGAGAAACTCATTTCAGTGAGTTTCAGAGCTCGTTTCTCACATCAGGAGCCAAACACAGGTCAGCAGTGGCAGCAGGTCACTGATAAATGTATGTAAAATAGGAAAAAAAGCTCCCCACATGTCAGTTTTGGATCTTGTTGGTTTGTGCTCCTTTCTTGTGTGCTTAGCACGCAGCCTTAGAAGCTAAACCGAGGAATTTATTCTCATTAAGCAATTGCCCAAATCTCTTTTTACAGAGGTTGAGTGGTGCTCCTGCCTGGGGCAGAGAGATGCAGAGCCACTGTTTGTCTCCAGCTTGTTTTAAACACTGAACAAAATGGCTTAAATTGTTGGCACCTAAGAAATGATATCTTTGAGCTCTGACCCTCCATAACAGGATCCAGACCCTCAATGTCTCTGCTTGCACACGTTTTGTGTGAAGCACCTGACAGAGCAGCAACAAACAGCACAGGAATAAACCCAGCAGCCTGCAAGAGCTCTCCTTCATCAGCCAAACCTAAGGTCACCCTGCTGGTGTCACCATCAGTTCTGGCCACTGCTGGGGCTGTTGGCCACTCTGGACCTCAGTGGGGAGACCATGCTGCTGGGGAGGAAGAAATAGGAAAGTCTTATAGAAATTATTACCTGGCAAAAGATGCTGAAAATATAGAAATTACAAGTGAGATTGAAATGAAGACAAGTTTTGAGATACCTGTCCTGGTTACTGAATAAACTGAAAGACAATGGTGTGGCCACCCAGGGAATTCCCTCTTTGATTGAGCAGTGGCCTTCCTTGATCAGACAGTGGCCCTTGCCTGCCTGCAGGGCCAAGGCTCAGAGCAGACTTTACTAACTCAGCATAAGGTAAAAAAAGCAGTTTTTAGGGTTTAAAATATAACGCCACATGGTAATACAAGGATGCTCATAGGCTGTGTGTAAATGCTATAGAATTTGTATCTTGTCCTAGATTGGTCAGTGAAAATTAGAATATTCAGCATAGAACATGATTTTTTGGCTAGTGAAAATTAGAATATTCAGCATAAACATGATTTTTGGTTAGTGAAAATTAGAATATTCAGCATAGAACGTGATTTTTTGGTTAGTGAAAATTAGAATATTCAGCATAGAACATGATTTATTGTATTGTAAGTGAGAACCACAGGATTTCTTTTCCCCAATTCCTGTACCCCTCTCTCTCTCACCTCTCTGAGCTGCTCTGGGCTGTACCTGGCAGTTCCTGGCAGCTCTCTCACTGCCACCTCTTTATTACAATAAACCTCATGCCCCTACACCAGACTCTGGACATCTCTGTCCCCATCCAAACCACATCCACACCCCGCAGAGGCACCAACAGGCACCACAGATTTCTACACCATGCAATGGGAGGGAAGGTGGGGAGCCAGGTCAGAAAATCCCCTGTGGCCCTTTTTGCCCCCCAAATCTGCAGTGACATCCCAAACCTGCAATGCTGCTCTGGAAATTCAGCAGAGCCCCGAGGAGCTGGGCTGGAGCCCCAGGTGCTGACACTCTAAAGCACAGCAGATCCACAGAGCTCCTGCCATCCCCTCCTTTCTTCTTAAGAGCTTCTTAAAATAAGCCCATTAGCCCTGAGTTATCAGCAGCACAGAGCTGCTGGCTCAGGAGTCACCTCAGCTCCTGGAAAGGGAATGAGCGTGGTTTTAATTATGGGCAGGGACCTTGGACACAGCACTCACCCCCTCCCAGCCCCCAAAACAAACCCTCCATCCCCAAACTGCTGCTGACTGGGCTGGGATTGGATTTTATTGCAGACAAGCAAGGCAGTTCTGTGAGGGTGAGGTTAATTCCTGCAGCCCATGTAGGGTTTTAGCCTGCAAATGGTGAAATACTGAACCAGCCCTGCAAAAATTGGTCAAGTGCAAAGCTGCCTTCCCAAGGCTTTGTAGGGCTGAGGCTGAGCCCCCTTTTTTCACCCAACTTTCCCCAGTTCCTTTCCCTTGGGGAAAAAACTGTGAATTTGATGAATCTTTCTATGGCTTGTCCTGTTTTCCTTTTAAATACAAAGCCAAACTTAAGCTGTTTTAATATTGTGCTGTCTTCATTTATGGGATTAATTCCTACATGAGGATTCTCTTGGAGAAAACTGCAGATTAATCCCAAAGTGGTAAACCTCACAAAACCAAGATACAAATTTCCAAATATTAAAATTTAAAAGTCTGTTCCTATTGCCTGTAAACAGAACCTTGGAAAACCAGCTAGGAAACAAATCACTGTGTTAAACCTCTTTTCCTAAACTTCTGGTCTTTCTCAGCTGCTGATTTAGGAACACAAATTCCACAGCATTAGGCAGAAAAAGGGAATAGATATTTTTATTTAAAACAGAGTAACTCACAGTGGCCATAACCCATTTGTGTTGCTTTTGTACTCGGGTAATGAATGACTGTGGTATAAAGTGCTCCTAGTTTTTGCCTCGAGGTCTTGTCAATCATTACCTGATAAATAAAAACTTCAAACGGGCCCCTTTTAGCTTAATTGGGCAGAATTTCTCTCTGAAGGAAGGTTGAATACAGAGAATAATGTGTTTGTGGCAGCAGTGGGAGTCAGCAAGCAGGGTATTGGGATGTGAATTCTCTGCTCAGAAGATGAGTCTTGGGGGATTTTTATCCAGAAGTATCTGATCCCATTGCAGAGCTGAGGGAAAGAACCCAGCAGCAGAGGGGACCCTGAAGCCCCTGGCCTTGCCCTGAGCTGGGCTTGTGCAAGCTCTGCTGTCCCTCTCTGGTTTTAGGCTTTGCAGCTGACACTTCCATAACAATCAGGAATCTTAAAGTTGCACTGAGGCTTATTTAAATCATTATTTTTTATTATACGAATGCTGGCAGTCACAGAGGCAGTTTCCTGCATAGGGACAAAAGGATCTTATTGTCAGTGCTGGAACAGATCTGAAACAGCTCAATTAAGCAAACACAACATCCTCAAAGTTTGGCCTGAAAGGAAGTTAAAATAACTGTTCTATAAAATGTTTTAAATGTGCTTTAAAATGTCATTACTCAGATAAATCTGGCTGTTTGGAAGCTCCTTCACCAGGGTTTTATGGCCCTGCCACTTTATGGCAGTGCATGAATTCATGTCAAGAATTCCTCTTCCAGAACAGTAGATGAGGAGACAAAGCCACAGGAGTGCTGCAGACCAAGGGGAGGCTGCAACCAGCTTGGGAATGGAGTTTTGGCTCCCAGGCTGGGAAAGTTGCTCCAAAGCACATCCAGCAAGTTGTGTGTGTTTGTGGCAGGGCTGGAACCCAGCAGATATTTCATGATATAAGGCTGGATGGGATGAAGTCAGGGGTAAAGCTGCTGTTGGCTGCAGGACTGGACCTGCAAAGCAAAAATATTTATTTTGTTCTTTCTCCCCTTGCTGGCACCACCCCTGCCTTACACCAAAATGCAGAGAATTGGGATCAGAATGAGAAATACCTCAGGATCCTCCTTCTAAAATTAGTCCAGGCCTACAGAAGCTGAGTAGGTCTCGTTTTACACCAATAAAGGTCCTTCCACTGATGCTTTGCTGGACTTCCAGAGCAGCGCACAGAGCAAATTTACTGATGAAATTGCAATTGCTCCTAGAAAATGGCAGATTAACTCCCAAATGCTGATGATTTAATCCTCTGTCCCAGCAGATCTATCTGTGTAAACTGGCACAACTCTGCTCACGGTTAAAGTAAACAAGAACCCCAAAACTGCTGTTCTGCCCCAAAGATTCAGTGCTCAGTTAACAGAACCATTCAGATCATTATTTTTTTCAGCTGCCTCCATAGCAATGCAGTGTGGTATCCACAGTAGGAAACCTCATGCCAGCAGCATCTCTCAAATATGCTAAAACAATCTAAATTAGAAAATGTCAGCTTCTTGGCTGATGTTTCTCTGGAGTTTCTTTCTTCCTTTCTTGTGCCTCTATAATTTTATTGGGATGACTAAATCTCTGAACTATGTCAGCAGTAAACAGAACTAATTTACCCCCTGCTTCTTTGAAACAGCTGCTGACAGCTGCACTATAATTCAATCATGGATCTTTGCAGTGCAGACTGCAAAACACATCCATATTTTTGCTATTCTTCCCTCCCTGTTGTATTTGGACCGAAGGAGCTGCACCAAATAATGACATGTGACAGTTTTGCCCGTACATAGAGACTGAGCTGCATGAAAACAGAGGCTCAAGATGAAACATTGCCCTGCCAAAAAGGTTCTCTGAATAAAAGGAGAATAACCACACAGATACACAATGTCGCCGGGATATCTTTTGTAAAGTTGCAATGATTTATTTTACTGGTTTGTACAAAAAGGCTTCTGACAACTGCTCTATGAAAAGAACCAGAAATGTGTATGCATTTTTGCCAACTGTTAATAAATATCTTCTTAAATAAGGAAACAAATGTGTTTAGGAACCGAGAATCATTTTTCCTGCATGTGATTGAAAAGGAATTCAGAGATGGAAATAAATAATTCTTCTTCCGCTTGTGACAACTATTTACACAAAAATGTACAAACAGTGAAGCTGATGTTGAGCCTAGCAACAGAAATCCTGTTATTATGCTTAAAAACAACAACAAAAATCCAAAACAGAAACAATCCCCACATAATATTTAATATATGAGTCCTATACAGCAAGATACCGTGGTCCAAGTTAAAAATGCAATACACCAACGCAGCGACCACCAACACTGAAACACCCGCAAGAGAAAACTAATCCTTGACTACTAAATAGTGGAAGTTCAGGCACAATGAGCTTTTAATATTCTAGGCAGCACCTTCCCTTCCTTTAGGAGGTTTACAGAAGCTCCGGTGTAAATACATGTACAGTGTCAGAAGATGCTTCCCATCTGTGTGATTTCAGCTCCTCACTCTGAACCAGGGATGCACTGAGGGCAGTTTTGGCTGATTGTGGTGGGTGGTGCTGGCTGTGGGCTCCAGGAGAGGGGCACTTTAGGCTTCAGCTCTGGTTCTGCCCCAAAATCTCCCCGTTTGCTGAGACCTGCCTGTGGAGTGTCCCTGCTGCAGCCAGGCTGCTCCTGCAGATGTTGCAGTGGCCTGGGTGGGGTGCCAGGCACATCTGGCAATGGGGCAGCTGCTCACCAAGGTCTCCATCCAAAGTCATGGATGGACCTCCCCTTTCCCATCAGCCTAATCCTGCTACTGAGGAAACTGCTGGGAAAACACCAATTGACTTAACTGAGATGAGAATTAGGCCATCAGAAACAAGTTTCCAATTTATTTCACAGACAGTAGGGGTTTTTTTCGTTCTTTGCTTATTCTTTTTAAAGTGAGGCATCTGGTCTGGATTTGATCTGTGACTTAAAGGGGGAAGAGCAGTGAGTGAAGTCCAGAATTTCATTTATCTTCTTTCTGTGACTCTCCTCTAAGGCAAGACATGGAGCCAAGTCCCCACTGTGGCTGCACAGCCCCATCTGCTCACTGAGCAGAGACCCATCTCCAGGGATTTCTGATGTCCTGGACCAATCTGTTGGAGGTTTAGCTTTTTGAAGTTTGGAGATTTAGAGCTGGGCGTGCTGGACATGGTGTTTTATTGGGCATTATTTTCTTTTTATCTCCCTGGTGAAATTTGTGCCAGTCCTACTTTGGTGCGTGCCAAAGTGGGGAATGGGTTTGGGATTGGTTACTGCAACTTTGTATTCTTCTTTGCACCAACTTTAATTGAGCCTTAATTACTTAAGTGTGATGTTTGTGTAACCTGTGACTTTAAAAGAAGGAGGAAGAAAAGCCTTGAGGGGACATTTTCTTGCTTCTGCTTCCAGCTTCTTGGTGGGCCTGGAAAGGGATTGTTTTGGGGTTTTTTGAGGTGAAGCCAAGAGAGCAGGGGGTTTATCAGAAGCACAGGAAGGAAGGTGCTGGCTTGTTCCCACTCTGGGTGCTGGGTGCACATCCCAGCTCACAGCACCTCCTGCACTGGAGCCTCCATGGCTTGGAAAAGCTCTGGAACTCATTCCCTGGGGGAAGCCAATGGACATTTTCCCACACAGCAGCAGGATCTTTAGTCACAGCTCTGTAATTGCTTAGGATACCCCAGCTAAACATCAGGTTTAATCCCTGTTTCTCAGCACTTTGCTGCTTTCCTGTTTCAAGTTCATAGCAAATTCAAATACTTTCTGGCTGCAAGAGACAATTTCCTTCCTTGTTGATAGAAAAAAGTACACCCCAAAATTCTCACTCTTGAAGCACTTTTCTTCAGTTCTTTTGCTTGCCAAGAGATTTTATATTTCTTAGCCTAATCTGTCCTTTGAATTTGTGTCAATCCACATCCAGCTTTTGCTACTGAAGTTCAAAACTGGAAATTGCATGTAATTCATCCTTGGTTTTGCTTATGAAATTGAAGCAGAGGGATGGAAGCAATAATTCTCTAACAAAATACCTGTTCACTCCAGGTATATTTTGTTCACTTATTTTATTGCAAACCGTGTTACAGGAACTACACACACTTATTAGTCACAGCACAGTCTCACCTTGGATAGATTATTACTGTTTTACTCACAATCAACACTGGTGAGTTTGCAATCTCCAGAAAGACTCATTTGCAAAAGTATGTACTGCAGGAGCCAATTTTGTAAGCAGATTTGGTTTTAAACGGTTTCTCTGGCTTGTTTCAGTTTACAAGCTCATTGTCTGCAATAAACTAAAACAAAATGTGTTCAAATGCCTCTTTAGATCCAGAAACTGTTCCATTGTCTGAACATTCAGAGGCCTGGTCCTAAAATGGTTTGGGGTTTTTTTTAAACCCGTGGCTGGAGCACCAACCTTTCCCCCTCCCCCACACAGCCATACAAACCCACTCTTTACAAATAACTTCTTTTTTTTCTTTCTTCTTTCTCTTTCCTACAAACCTAGTGGCAGCCACATGCTCGTACCACCATGTTCCTGTATTTTTTTAAGATGACATTGGAGCTGTCATCAAAATAGAGCACTGAGATGGCATTGAGTTGTGTAGGAGCACAGCAGGGTTTCGGCACAGTCTCTGGGTTTATAAAGTGAACCTGGGGAATGAAACAGAGGCACGTTAAGGTTTATTTTCCTCTCTCCTCCCCCATATTCATCTTTCCAGGGCAACCTTCTGCCTGTCCCACAGCCTCACTCAGCAGCTGAGCTGTGGAACTTTGGGATTCACTGATCCCAAATCCACTCTTGGTGGATTCCCACAGTTTTCCCAAGAGGTGCTGACAGTGGGTCTGGTCCTGTTCCTCCCTCCCCATGCAGAGGCACTAAACCCCATTGCAGTGTCCAACACAGGGCCCTTTCAAAGCAGAGACAGCTGTCAATGCCTGCAGAAGGACAGGGACATTCCTGGCCAGTGACAAATTCAGGCCATTCAACCAGATCTTTGGAGCTAAGGCAGATCTTCCTTCCCTTGCCAGATCAGGGAGCCTTTTGTGTATAAATTGATTTCTGTGAGGTGTGACCCCGTGCCAGGAGACAGGCTGCACCTACCAGTGTCTGTACAATGGCATGGTTTGTAGCATTCATGTAGGAATTCAAGGGGAAAGCACATTCTCCTTCACAGTAATAGGCAGCATAGCCCTCCGGAGCAATGATCCAGTCCTGGATTGAATTGGAGCCATTAGATTTGGAGAAAGACAAATACAGTGAAACAGAAAGCCAACCAGCACAGAAATCTATTCATTCATACAGTGTGTACAGTTAGAGTGGCCTGCAAAATCAAAATCTGGCCCCCTGGCCTTTCTAAAGGTCTCTTACAGGACTCCAAAAATGTTGAATACATTGAAACAAATACATTGAAAACAAAATACAGTGAAACAAAAAGCCAACCAGCACAGAAATCTATCCATTCATACACCCGTGCACAGTTACAGAGGCCTGCAAAATCAAGATTTGGCCCCCTGGCCTTTCTCTTACAGGCCTCCAAGGTGCCTGCTCTTCCTGGAGGGACACATCCCACATGGCAAATGTGCCCACAGGGTAGCTGAACATCTGGGTTTAGTTGTTTACCCATTCAGCAGTGTCCTCCTGGCTGTCCACAAGCATCACTTCAAGCAGCACAATGCAGACATGAGCTTTCAAAAAGGGAAATTCCTTTAACCAGGTCTAAAATAATGGGCAGCTGAAAATGGAGAGCTGGGTGAGCCTTCAGCACTGCCAGAAAACCTGCAGGGCCACAGCCCCTCAAAAGGACCTGAGTGTGCTGAGCTTCCAGCCAGCCCCACACTAAATATTTGTACACCCAGCTTAGAAGCACTTCAGCATGCTAAAGGCAGTATAGAATATTTTTCCCCTCAGGATTAAAAAAAAAAATAAAAATCCAGTGAGTGGCTTGATGTCACTGTTGCAGTTGGATAAATGATGTACCTCCTGGTGACACCCAGCCCTTACCTGCCACCCCAGGTCCCTGAAGCTGACGTAGAGCTCGTGTTTCTTGCAGGCCTGGCGCTGGTCACTGCTGCTGTTCTCTGTCAGGGGACAAAGGTGGCCGTGAGGTTGGGCTGCCCCAGCATCCCCAGCCCTCAGCAGGGAGAGAGGCATCACTACTCATCTAGTGTACTTATTTTATTTTAGCTGTTTTAGTCATAGGATAGTGGCTGGGTTCAACATATATGAAATGCACTCCTGGCTTTTCTGTCCAAAGCCAAGAAAGGCCTGGGAAAGTAGCTTTTTTAGCTATACTTTTAAATTATTTTTTTTCCTGGACCTCCTAATAACAACATGCAGATGTCTCTGATTATTGCCTGCACACAAAAGGGGAATCAGCACAGTTTTAAAGTTTTGTCCATCCTGGACGTGTAGCCTGAGCTGAACACCCAGGCAGAAGCACCAGGAAGAATTGCTCAGGAAGAATTTCTTCACTGAAAAGTTGGTCAGGGACTGGAAGGAGCTTCCCAGGGAGGTGATGGAGTCTCCATCCCTGGAGGTGTTCAAGGGACAGGACGTGGCACTCAGTGCTCTGAGCTGGTGACAAGCTGGGGACCAGTCACAGGTTGGACTTGGGGGTCTTGGAGCTCTTTTCCAACTTTAATGATTCCATAAAAATACAATTGGAATCTCTGCTTTCCTTCTGCCTCTCACAACCTCTCCTTCCACTCAGTGAGGAGCTCCCAGAAGCAGCTGGAATTTGCTGCAGCCCCAGCAGAGCCAGCCCTGAGCTGTGGCTCCTGCTGGGACCGTCACCAAGGGCCTGTTACTCTGAGCTATCACGTAATTAAGCCACATTTCTATTTCAAATGCCTCATGGAGTTTTCTTCCAAATTAGGAAGCACAGCTCCCCCCAGAATAGCCATGGTTATCCTGACAATGAATGGGTTTTCCTCTTCTGTGAGGAATTTTGGGGCTACTACAGTGTTTAGGGGCTAAACTTAAAATCACAAGCCCTGAAAATGGGCAGCATTTGGACTCAGATCTGCTGATCACCTGCTCATTGCTTTAATGTAATGATCTTCCATTCAAAAAAGAGAATTTATTTCATACAGGAGAAAGGGAGTTTTTCTGCTCAGGTGCTTGGCATATTTAAAATCTGGATTACGAAATCCCTCAGCTTAACATTGCTCCAAAGACACTATATTTTTCCTGACATTTCTAGAATAACCCCACAAAGTTTGAAACCAGTGGTTGACCAAAGGAACAACAAATGTGACAAAACAGACCCCACACCACCCCAGAGCCAGAAACCCTGCCCCAGGCTGTACGTGCAATGTACCTGCAATGTTGGACACCCGGAAAGCCTCCTGGTTCTTTGGTGTTTTGGATCTGTTCTGGCTCCTCTGCTTGCCGCCCGTGGAGCGGATGCTGCGCAGGTGCACCTCGGTGGCTTTGAAAAAGGCCACAGTGAAGGGCTGCTTGTTCTGGGGGCCGTGCCTCCCGATGAGCCCCGCCAGCTTGGGGTTGATGCTTTGTCCTGCAAACACGAGGGGCTGGTGAGAGAGCCTGCAGCAGGCAGGATAACACCGGGCATGGCTGCTGAATGTGATGCCAGAATGATTTTTGTCTTTTCTTTCTATCCCTTTTACACAGCTCTGTGTACCCACAAGCATTACCATGCACACTTGGAACCCTTCACTCAGTTCAGTGCTCAGTGCTCTGGGAGTGCCCTGCAGGCCCTGAGGCTGAAGAGCCCAGAGCTGCAGAGCCAGGGACACCAAACATTCTGCTGGCTCAGGAAGCCAAGGGCCCCTGGCAGGACAGATTCTGGAAACTCGAGCTGAGCCCAGCCCAGCCCCAGCATTGGGCTCCCTTGTTGGATCTGGGCTGTGGAAAGTCTAGAACTGGTGTGTGTGACTGACGGGGGTGCATTTGCCACGCTGGCACCTGGGGGAAGTGGATGCATCAAATGGGATCCTGATTCAAATCCTGAGGGAAAGACCCCAACCCCTTTAACCGTGTCTGGCTGCATTTCATAACACCAGGAAAAAGGCATCACCTGGGCAGGGCATCAACACACCAAAGTCCTGGATTTGATAAGCAAAAAGCAAACCTGCTTCTGACAAGAGCAGCTCAGCACAGCTCGTTTATATCTGTGTGCAAGTTACATTAAATAGTCCTACATGTAATTGTTTTACCCCAAATCCGCTTAGCATTAACTTTTCCTGCATTCTTTAGAGGGGTTTCTTTAAGTTCACCAACCTATAATTTGAAGTGATCCTATAAAGAGGAACCATAAAACTCGGCCCATTGGAACACTAAATTCCCACTGGAAGGTTATTAGCTTAAAA
This sequence comes from Petroica traversi, assembly GCA_025920805.1. Classification (NCBI taxonomy): domain Eukaryota; kingdom Metazoa; phylum Chordata; class Aves; order Passeriformes; family Petroicidae; genus Petroica; species Petroica traversi. The sequence continues at coordinate 5,374,852 of JAHLSL010000072.1, read as the reverse complement.
TAAAAATGCCTTGCATGAGATGCTTACAGAGTTCCAGATATACCTTAGCTGAGAGGAACAAATGTTGGGAGACATTTTGCTGATTGCTGCCACCACCATACCTGATAACTTTGGACAAAACTTTGATTATCATCCATGTTTCCTTCATCTTGGGCTTTAGAACAATTTGATTTTTGGTAAAAGACAGTTAGGTGGTTTCTCTGTAGAATTAAATCAATTGTTTACAGAAAAGGCAAGGAGAGGTTGGCAGTGGGAAATCTGATGTTTCTCCCTGTTATTGCCAAAGGATATCTGGGTGTTGCTGTGAAATGCAGAGGTGATATCCAGGATTATTCTACCCCAAAGTACTCAGTGTTGCTGCTAAATCCAAGTTGCATTAATGGCTTTGTGATCCTTTTGCTAAGGACAGAGCTGGGCCTTGTCAGCCCCACATCAAACACGCCAAGGGACAGCTGGCACTTCCCTGGAGCAGCCCTGCAAGGCAGCCTGGCCAGGGACAGTGGGGAAAGGCCTCTCAGCTCACTCATTTTGTATGATTTTTTAAAAAATAGACTGTATTTGCTTCATGGTTACTGATAATGTAATAGCAGATACAGAGAAAGATTGGGGTTTGATTTATTTTGGTTTTTTACTTCAAGCCTTAAGGATTGCCCAAGCTTGTAGTATTGCATCAAAATCCTGCTGTGTTTACAGCATATGATTTTCATGTGAAGTTCAGGTGTAAAAGCAGCTGTGAGTGCACACAGCTGGTCTAAATCCAAAATAAAACTTGGGGAGCAAGGAAGGACACATTCTTGCCATTCAAAATAAAATGAAAAATTCATGTGTATAGTGGAAAAATGTGAATGCAAAGGTCTGCTGCCAGGGAGATTGGGTACAGAAGACAAGCAGAAAATCAACCCCTATGTCTCTGTATTTACTTTTTAAACATTGCAGTTGGCTTTTCTAACTTTTAATGACAGGCTGATCAAAGTGTTTTGCTAATCCATCTGCAGAAAGCAGCAAATTATTTTGCAAATGGGTGAAATTAGAAATTCCCAGTGATGAGTGTGTTCTCATCTCTTATTTAACTCAACTAAAATTAGGAATATGATTTATTTATGCACTCCTGAGAAATCTAGCTGAGTTTGTTTATGTCTTTGGAATCTCTGCGACAGGTCTGGTTGTGTTTGTTAGGGTCCTCCTTTAATTGCTGCAGCAGAGCAGACAGGCTGACCCTAAACCTGTGCAAAGCTGCAGCATTTCCCTGGCTGTAGAATTCTGAAAATCCTTCACTGAACTCTGTAACACATTTATAAATCAGCTGCCTTTTCCTACTTATGCTGAAAACCAGGACTGACTTTTGCTGTGAAATCAGGAGGTGAGGCTGGGGGAGGGCACAGAGATAAGGCTTTATCAGGAGAAGAGTGTGAGGCTGTAGAATCCATAGTGCTCAGAGAATCTCAGCTTTCTTCCAGCTGTCACTTTTCTGTGCACTCTGGGCTGGGTCTTGATGGTTTTTCTATATTTGGACCACAATTGATCAAATGTGCCATGATCAAGGACACACCTTCTGTGTTCACAGGTGTCTCATTTAGAAGGAAAACTGGGAACTAAAAACAAGTGTTTGAAAAGGGGTTAAACTTGTCTTAGCTGTTCTTATAGAGTTTGGATTAATTTGTAAATCAGGATTAATTTGAATAGTTGTCCAAAAATGGCAAAAGGTGTCTGGTTTTGGGGTGGGGACTGGTAACTGCTGTCGTGAAGCTGCTTCTTTGTATCTGAGTTTGGGTTTCTGCATTTGCTGATCCCTCAGAAAGGGGAGCTTAAAATAAACCCTGGGCACCTCTCTGTGCATCTCTCATGAACTAAATCACCTTTTCATGGAAATGACTCTCTGTAGGTTGTGTGCTCCAAAACTGCTTTGCTGAGTCTTCATGCAAAATGCTGCTGGCTGGAAATCTGCAGGAGTTGCATGGAAACCAAGAGCAAGTGATATCACAGTGCATATCTGGAGATATGAATGCATGTCCTTAGATAACAACTTTCAGAATATTTATAGTAGCTTTGAGGTGGCTTTTGCTTAAACTACCCCTGTGGGGCAGCCAGACAGTTCCAGATGGTCCCCGGTCCTGGGAATCCTCAGAAGATCCAGGATATGTGCACAAATCTCCAAGTGAGCATCAGGACTCTTAATTTTGTGACAAAGCAGCTCGACTTTTTAGCTAAGGTCTGAGTTTAAAAACTCCATGCCTGATTCCTTTCTGGAAGTGTTCCAGAGCCAGGGGTTCCCACCCATTCCCAAACCTCACAGGTTTGTACCATACACTGCAGACCATGGAGTCCAGACCAGATATGACTTTGCCAACCATTTTTACTGGAAATTCAAAGAGTTGCTGGCTGTTTTCTGAATTGGAAAGGACTTCTGTGCCAAGGGACAGCATCCCCCTACATCACAGCAAAGTTTATTCCTCTTTCCTTAACCAGATTGTAAAACCTGCAGATTAGGCAGCAGTGTGTACAATAATTGATAGGGATGTGTCCTCAGCTAATTCTGGAATGACTGCAGGCAGCTCATCCAGCTGCTGCAGAATTTGAGTGCATCCTTAACCTCCTACATGTCTATGAGCTGTTTTATTACTCTTATTCTTAGGTAGAATGTGCTTAAGAAATCCTACTCAAAAGAAAGGCTGCTGGGCTTCCCCTGGCTGGGGATTACGTCCCTGGAACCGAGATTTTCTGGGGGTGGCACTCACCATCAATGCCCTCCACGGAGAGCTGCAGGCCCAGGTTGTGCTGGGGATTCACCACCCAGTGGTTGCTGGTGGCCGTGATGTCAAACACCAGCCACCCCTCCTCTGCAGCCCAGATCGTCCTGGAGTCCAGCAGGAACAAATCTGAATCCCTGGAAGAAAGACGCAGAATTCCCAGTCAGCCAGGATTTCCACTGGAGTCTCCACAGGCACCCACATTCCTCCTTTGGGGTTGGGATTTCAGCAATGGGCAGAGCTGGGCTGGTGTGTGCTCCCCTCTAATCCCCCTCACATGAAGTTTCTCTTCTTTTCAAAAAAGGGAGGATGTGTTGAAGCAGAGTTGAGGTGGTTTGGGGTTACTTTGCTGTTGCAGTTAACCTTGAGCTCCTGATGCAACTTCAAAAAAACCCTTGCCAGGCACAGATCTGCAGAATTACTGTTTGCATATGCAAACCTGGTAATTGGGCAGACAATGCTGCTCATTAGCCTTTCCACACACAATTTCCTGACTTTTATGCTTAATTGTAGCTTGGTGCTAGCCAGCTGGAACACTGCTGTGCATGTATTAACATATGTAATTTTATTTTTTTTTTAATTTGCTCATCTGAGGTTAGAGATAACTGATTGAGGCATTAACCCCCTGCACAGGCACAGCTCTGCACTACCGTGGGTCAAAATCTTTTTTTCAATTCATTGCTTGGGGTGTTTTTAAAGGTAACTGCTGGGTTACTCTAGCTGAAAAAATAACATCAGAAAATGGAAAAGATCCTAAATAGAGAGATTCTGGAATAGAAGGAATCTTCTCTTATCAGAAAAGAAAGAGATAAAACTCAGATAAAAATGAACACTGCTGCAGCTCTTTTATAAAAAAATACTTTAAAAGAAGAACAAAGGCACATGGTGGAAGTGTCTAGACAAGTCCTGTTAAGAACTGCTTTTTACCTACAGTGAACAAACATGATAACTTGTTCAAGTGTAATTATATCCTTTTGAATGAAGAACTATCCTTGAAAAACCCTTTAATCACATCCTCAAAGCTTTAAAGAAAGCCTTATGAATTTTGTCACTGTGGATTTGTCAGTGTAAATATATACATTTAGCTTAGTTTACACAGTGCCTCTTGTTTGCACGAAACATCAAGTGATCAGAACTGAATCTGAGGAGAGCTGTTGGCATAAAAGCTTTTGACTCCCAGCTTTTATTGATTCTTTTCCCTCTGAGATACCAAGAAATTAGAAGCTTTTGTCCCACACAGGATTGGAGGGATTTTTTGCAATGCTTTTGCTTTTAGCTTTCCTTTCAACCTTTGTGGGCCAGAGTGTGTAAGGGATGATGCTTTCCTCTGTGAGCTAAGGGATGTCACCACCCTCCCCTGACTCTGTGCTGGCTCCCATGAAATTCAGTTTCTGAAATGAGTTCCTGCAGAGCACGTGAGCACATGGCCCAGGGTGTGCAAAAAGAGGATTCTGTGTTTCCTCCCCAAAGCAGATGGACATGGCTGAATATACAAATCAGCTGCTGTTGCTGAGGGTGCAGTTAGTGGTGGTTTTAAGCAAAGTTCTGGGTGGTGGAAGAAGCCCTATAGAACTGGAATTCTGAAAGACTTTATTGCTGAGGCAGAGGGGATCCCGTGGGAGAATTTCAGTGGATGTTTGGGAGCCACAGTGGGGGGCTCAGGAAGGGGCTGTGGTGCAGGATGCAGAGGCTCAGTGCAGGTGTTGGGAGCTCAGCTTTGCTGAGTGCTCCCAGGAAAACTGCAGTTCAGCAGGATGGAGAACCCCTCTCACATGAGCCACAGGAATGCAAGATGCTTGAACTCTAACCAGGGGACAAATTTCCTGGGGTTCCATCCCCACCCCAGAGCAATGGGCCTGTTCCCACAGCACAAGACACCTCCCAGCCTGCCCTGTTTGCTGAACCAAACACATCCCACAGGAGCCAGGGATGAGGGACTTGCATGGATTGACCTTTCCAGTGGCTGGGGCCAAGTTTCCAGGAGAGAAGGGGTTTTATATTCATGTAGTACATTATTTAAGCATGGCCCCTGAACATGGAACTCATGAATCACACCAGGTTTAGTTAACAGGGACTTGGTTTGCTTGGCTTTCCCCCCTTGCAGTCTGCAGGTTGATGATAGTAGCAATAATGATAAATTTTTTTGGTTTTAGCCACTGCTCAAGTGCAGTATTATTAGTCAGAAAAACCAGCCTTTAAGCTTCCCATGCTGACATGATGCAATCGGGGTAACCAGACAACACTGAAGCATCAAGTACCAGGATGAGTCAGTCTGGGAAATTGTATAATGCGTTTGTTTTCCTGTAGTTACAGCAATGTGCAAACAATAGGCCTGGGGGGGAAGCCCGAAGTGAGAGAGAGATCAAAGGGACCCACTGAAGGGAAATGTCCTTCCCACACACACTCAGAACATTTGGACCCCAAAAAAGGCCCGTGTCAGATGCTCTTTGAGGAGTTCAAGCTCTCCTGGATCAGTGCTTTCTGCTCTGGCCACCAGCAGTGGCTGTGGTGGGATGCAAAACCTCACTGGTGCTGCAAGATGAGGCTCCTGAGATTGTGGCTCCTGTTCTGATGAAAAGAAACCTCTTGTCCTTTTCAAAAAGAGCAACCTCCTTTAAGTGGAATCTCCTGCTCTCCAAAGACAGGGAAAACAGCATTAAATCATCAGCTAATAGGCAGCCAGCCCTGGAGATATCCTTGTTGGACAAGACATGGTAAACACAGAGAAGAAATGTTATTCTGCTTAGACTTAAACAACATTTGCTCTGAGGGCTCCCATCTAATGACTTGTCACAGCAGATAGGGCTGGTTAAGTCTAACTAATGTGGCATCTTTGGGTTTGAACTGTGAGATAAAATCTGAGCACAAAGAGAAAAGGTTTCCAGGGCACATCTCACTCCTGTACCTCACATACCAACTGTGCACTCACAGAGGGTGTTCTTGGAGAGATGTGAATGATGGCTCTGCAGAAAGGAGGCAAAAAACCCCTTGGGTTCCTTGGCCCTGCATTCATTTTAGAATTCAGTGCATGCAAGAAACTGTCCCGAGCCTTTTTCCAGAGATAGGAAAGGCACATGATCCTCCTTTTACAAAAAAATTAAGCTGGGACATGGAAATGTTAATGTCTAGATTAGAGTTACATAAATTACCAAGTCTGGATCCAGACCACAAGTATGTTTTGTTGAGACCACATCAAAATGGCTCAGCGTTCAAAGAACTGACATCAGCGGGAGTGTCAGAGCTTTTAGCAATGATAAAATTTGGGGCTTTCTGCTCAGTTTTCTCAAGTGTCAGGCTCTCAGTGGAGCCTGGGATGAGGACAGGAGGTTGACATTTGCCTGCTGATGTCTTTGGTGGTGTCTGGCACTGGATGCCAGACAGGAGAGTCACCTCCTGTAGGAAAGCACTCCCAAAAATTTTCTACAGGTCATAGAAGTGCTGTGTGGTCTGAGAAACTTCCTTAGTGAAGTTGTTTTCTGGGCTCAGGGGTGAGTAACAAGTCCTGCAGCGTGAGGGTGGCTGGGTAGGATGCATGTGAGATCGTGTCTGGGAAGCAGCTGGAGCTGTGGAGGTGGAACTGCCAAAGGGCTGGTGGTGGTAAGGGATGGGATCACAAATATTTAGTGAAAGAGAAAAGGGCTGGAAGAAGTGAGGGTTGTGGGGATGAGCACAGAAATACGAGAACACAAGTGCAGAAAAGGCTGGGAAGAGTATCCTGAAAGGAAATTGTAAGGAAGAGAGTTACCGTGTGGTAACACAACCATTATAAAATAAGAGAAATTATTAACAAACATGAAGCTTCATGAAAATAGGCTTTTTTGCCTTTTGCTGGGATACTTTTTCAGTCTCTAGGCTGCAGTTTGGTTTGAAGCCAAAACACTAGAAATATATCCAAAAATGAGAAGTGCAGCATCTGCCCCAATTGGTGAGGTGGGGCATGAGGAGAATATGGATGAAAACACGAGAGAGAGAAATTCTGCATTAGCATGAGAACAGGAGATGAAACTCTGCATTTATAGATCACAGTGCTCTAAGGACTACACTATTTTAGGACAATCTTCTTGCCCAACAGGCCCTGCTTTTTCTTCTGTTTTCTTCACTCACTGTCCCCATCCCTCTCATCAGCCCTGTTATTTCAAGCTGCTGGTTGACAGGTGGTAGTAAACACCAATGAGCACTTCCAAGTGGGATAAAAATAAATGGGGAAAAGGACAGGCAGCAGCAGTGAAGGTGACTCTTGGCAATTTCCATTACACAAGGTGATTTCCATGATCAGCCAGAACTCTGTGATGGGAGCAGCCCCAGCTCACCTGGCCCTGTCCTGGCAGCAGCAGCTCCTGCATCAGGTAAATCCTGCAGCCCAAAGAGCTCACCTGGCAGCTCTGCTGCCCTGGTCCCTCCCTGCTGCCTGCAGGAATTACCAACCTCCCAGTAACCACACAGTGACACCTTGCAACAGCCCTTGAATGGCTTTAGAAATGTGGGTTAAACCCTCCTGCTTCTGTTTTAAAGTAGGAAACACTTGAGGCGTGGAAATGTTGAATTCTTACTGATTCAGCATGTAAACCACAGTGTCTAATCCAGGAGCACAATCCTCTCTCTGGACTCCTATCCTAACCCTAGAGGGGCTCTTGGGTCACAGTGCGAGTTTTCCAACAGGCAGCCCCAGGACAGAGCTGGAATGGAGGAGGGGGTTATTCCCATCCAGGTCTGAGCAGGTGGAGGCAGGAGAAGGCAAAAAGGGCATCCTGGGAGGGTGAGAGGAGATGTGGGGTTAGTAGCCATCTGTTTGGATTAAAAACCTGCCGTATCCAGATTCCAGTTTGCTTGGTGTCATTGCTTAAAGTCAGCTGCAGCTGTCCAAAGACAAGCTTAGGAAAATATTTTTCAGACTTTCCTACTTTGAGAGGGCCCCAGGATCTCCCTGGGCCTCTCCCTGGCACGTTTGCAACACCCTCTGTACACAGACCTGATGCAGCCCTCCTCCCACACCTTCCCTTCTGTGCCTGGGATCCCCTGCTTACCCTTCCCTCTCCCTCCCCACTGATAAAAGCTCTCCCCACTGATAAAAGCTCTCCCCACTGATAAAAACCCTCCCTGGGAAGGAGCCACCAGCCAAACACAGCCCAGGGGCTCTGCCAGGTGAAGGGATGTCCACAGCAGGAATTCAGTTTGCTGGAGGTGTTTTCCAGGGATTGGTCTGAAAACTGGCTGTTGGATCTTGGGAAAAAATTTAATTCAATTTAAAATTTCAGCAGATTCTTAATTCTGCTTTATGTGCTTCTAGTAGCTGTGCTGCCTTTCCTTCACAGTGCTGGAGAAGGGCAAGGTCCAGGTCTCAAAGCTGATTAAAAGTGGTAATGGGAGTTTGTTACTGAGATGCAACATTTCCTAAATGTGAAGCCTCTTGTAAAAACAGTGCTGAGAGAAATGAGGGTGTACAAATCTCTCTGACAGTTTCTATCCAGCTGTTCCTGCTCAGAATTGAAGGGCTGTTCATTAGTGCATCCCTTACCCCAGCAAGAGCCCACTGGGGTGGGCACAATGCCTCCTGCAGCCCCTCGAGTGCCTGTGAAGAGCTGTGCCTTGCTAAGTTCGAGATTTGCCAGGTTTTGCAGGCTGCAGTGGCTTTTAGGAATGGTCTGAAGGAGAAAACCAGATTCAGCTCTGTTCTTGGAGAGCTGCAGGATCTGCAGGCTGAAGTTCCCTTGCTACTTGCTGAGAGATAAATGCAGTTATCAACTGCGGTGCAGATAAGTCGCCAAAAATTATAATCAAAGTTACTGTCAGTATTTGCAGATACTGTCATGGTGCTGGGGCACATCATTAAATCAAACTGTGCTGTGCTGCTCCATCCCCACCACACTTTAAAAGAGCTCCAAAAAGGAGGCACATCTGCTTTATGGGTTGGGTGGGCCTAAGCCTTTCTTAGGGACTAGAATTACATGTTCCAACCCGCAACATGGAACCAGACCCCAGTGAATGGCAGAAAGGGGTCTGGAGAGGGGCTCGGGTTTGATCTGGTGCAGCACTGGTGTAGTTTGAAGCTCAAGCTAAAGCGTTCCAGCTGCAAGTCAAACCCAGGAATGCATCCTGCAAGATCTGATTTTTCTGTAGGGCTGGTAACATGAGCATCCAAATCACTGCCTTTGAAGCCCATGAAATCCATAATGGCCACAAAGTGTACATGTAACAACTACATTTCAATTACCAAAGGCTGGTCAAGTACCTGGTTTTGTTCTCTCCAGTAACAAAACTCCCATCAACTTCAAAGGGATTGGGATTCACTCTGCAGTGCAAGTGCTGGGTCCAAGGAAATAGGAGCTGGGACTCTGGGATGAGGTATTTCAGCTTCAAAAGGTGCAGACAGAAAAGCAGGATGGAGCTCTGAGCCTTAGGGCAGCTCTACAGTCTGCATTTTTTCTGCAGATTTGGGTTAATAAAGCGAGGGGGATGCCCTGACTGAGCACTGGGATCTGCTTTGTTTTCCCTCTTCCAGGGGCACCTTCAGCTCCCACTGAGAAGAGTTTGTCACCACAAACGTGGGCTGGATGTTCTGCTGCTCTCACCCTTCTCACACAACACCATGTAAAACACCTCCCCAGGCTTTTGGGTGAGCCACGAGCCCAAAGTTGGACATGAGTCACTGGGCTTTGAGCTATGCACTCAAAAGCTTTGAGACATGTTACACCAGTTAAAACATCATCAGTATTTGTGATATTTGGGGCATTTTTGTTCATGAATGTACTTGTTTGCCTGAAGTGAATAACTGATGCTGTGTGCCCAAAGAATGCTGTGCATGCATTTCTATGAAAGAGAGTTTGGTAGTTTGAAGAGCTTGCCTCGCAGTGAAAGATTTGGAAAAGACAGAAAGAATATTTGATGATTTAGCCTGATTTCCTACAAACACCTGCAATCCAACAGAGATATAATTTCTAGTAGTCAAAATCCAAGTGACATCTCTGCTGCAAAGGACAGGGCTGGGCTCTCATTTTCACTGCCAGGGGTGTTGGGTTGAGCAGGTGGATGGGGAAGAGCTTTTACCCTGCAAACTTTTGTGCTTTTGAGGGCAGGATTTCAGCAGTTTCTGCTGGGGGTGCAGCTGCTGCTCTGGAAACACCTAAGCCTGGACTTTTCACTGACAAAGGAGTGCACACAGGAGATGTTGCTGGTTAGATACCTCCAACCTGTCTGAACTCGTGGAGTCATTAACTGCTGAACTGCTCATGCCTCTGCTTTGTGGAGCCGAGGGCACCATCACACCCTGCAAACTGCAGGCTCACCTGTGTTTAACTGAAAATCCTGAAATTCAGCACATCTCATAGAGGAAAATCCCTCCAGCCACCCTCAGCCTGGTGTTGTGAGGCTCTGGGAGTTGTCCTCTCTCTGCTGTGGGTGAGATGATGCTGAGCTGCCCCTGGAGCCTGGCAGGATCTGCTGTGCCTCGGGCGCTGCACAGGAGCAGCTCCAGCTTGGAGAAGTTTCAGGTCTCAGAAGGCAATTCCAGCAGAAGAGCCCTGGGAGAAGGAAACCCAAAGGCAGCAGAGGTTTCCCTGCCTGTGTGTGTGGTGGGAGGGTTTGGCTTTGTTTTGCTCTTGTTGCTAACAACGTCAGATGGGGCTGAATTTCCAGGCTCAGGATGAGACAAACAGCCAAGGAAGCATCAAAGGGGATGGGTGTTTTTTGATCAACACTGCAGAGAGTTTGTTTTCTTTCTCCACTTGCCCAATGACACACTGACTTGGATGACTGGGCTGTGACAGAGCCGGGTGGAAAATGTCAGTGGAAAAATGCAGAAAAAAAAAGAGCAAATATTTTTACAAATGCTAGTGACAATATTTTTACCTTTGGTCAATCCAAACCAACAGGAATATTTTTTCAGGACAAACTGTTCAAAACTCGCCACAGCCAGTGCCAAAATGTATGCAAAAGGGGAATATGCATGAGCACTCATTAAAAATAGTCTTCCTGTGGTGAATATGATGCAGTGAAATTGCATCTAATCTTGTGGCTGGAACATCTGTATGATTAGCAAGATTCCTCACCTCTTCCAGGCACTGGTTCATGTATATGCCTGCCCTTTCATACTTTTTTTTTCCTTTAGGAATAGGAATTAGTGGAGGAGAGTTTGCAGAAGCATTTGCTGCTCCACACACATTTCTCCATTGCCATCTCTCTAAACAAAGTTATAGAAAACCTGTGGATGCACCACTGTAAAATTAAGATATCAGATCTCGCTCTGACTCTGTCAGTAAGATTCCCAGTGGGCACCTCACTCATCAGGATGTGAGGGAGAACTTCCCTGGCATCTGATGAGGAAGGTCATTTACCCAAGAACAGGTTCCTGGCAATTCCCCAGTGCCCTGGCACGCATTGCTGCCTCATCCTCTGCCAGCACATCTCCAGTTTCTGCTCTTCCCAAGACCAGAAAGTCATCCCTGCAGGCTTGAACCTCAAAAGTCTACTCAGGAAATACAGCAAAGGGAGGCCTCAGAGGGAATAAACTGAAATGCTTATGGTCAGCAGGGCATCTGATGGGTCTGTGCACAGTTCTGGCTTGCTGCCTTCCCAGTTAAAGAAGACCTGGTTAAAATGCACAGTTTGAACTATCACTGGTTGATAAAAATGTATTCATTTTATTACAGTCCGCAAACACTGCAAATAATTGCATCATTAGAAATGCCAGGAGAGCTGTGAGTTTCAAGCTATAAAGTCAGAATTTCAGATGTGGAAGAAAACACACCAGTAAAAATATTTTTACCATCCAGCAAAGCCAGTAGAAATTCTCACCATTAAAAAAAAGCTGACAAGGTTTCCTGACATATTTCAATTTTTTCTGCATTTTTATTAGCTCTTATAAAACTATAAAGCCAGAGTCCTGATTCTACCTTTTTTTCTTACCCTTTTGGACTTTTCACTTTTTAAATCCCTAGTGTTCCTCTCTTCATAAACCTAAATTAGGACTGTAGTATTATTAGCTCATATTTAGTAGTCCTAAATAATATCTTCTGATGAGAATGTGACTGTAAATACTTTCCATGTAAATAAATGCAATCTCACTTTTGGTAGGGTTTGTATGTGAACGAAATATGTGCAAATGCAATGGAGTGCCTTTGATAAGCAGTTTGGGATTGCTGATTAATTGGAACTAAAACCAGATGAGAAAATTGAACATATGTTCTTATTCAAGTTCCCCGGAGGATTTGTCAGGGGGCTTGGCATACATTAATAATTTCTTGGAAGGGATTTAATAGCTCATCTTGTAGTTTTGCACACGCAAAACCATCAGTCAATATAAAAAGCGTGGTGTCATCTGTCTCTGTTAATTAGGGAGCTCGAATGCCTTTGATAATAAGGGCTAGTAATTAAGCTACAATTCCAAAGGAAGCATTTGGGTTTGCCACCTCAGGATCCACAGGAGGCAGGAGTAGGGGGAAATACTCCCAGAAATCCTGAAATATTCCTGGTTTATGATAATTTCTCTGCTCTAGCACAGTGCCAGGCTCCCAGAAACCAGAGCAGGAGTGCTGGGGATGCTCCCAGGGGCACAGGAGGCTCACAGGGCACATTTCCCTTGTCACCACCCACGGGAGATGCAGCGTCACCTGAAATTCCCTGCTCAACCCCAGCCACTGCTGCTGATGGCACCAATACCTCCAAAATCACGGATTCTCTCCCTGGAGGCACAAACCGTTCTGTGCTTTCAGGGGGTGTCCCTGCGGGTCGCTCACCTGCCCGGGTGCTCCTGCAGGACCTGGTAGACGCTGATCTGGAAGGTCTCGTTGTCGAAGCGCTCGCGGATGAAATCCTTGTAAATCCTGAACTCGGCCGCCGTCACCGCCTCGCCCTCGGGGATCCGCGACAGATCAAACCTGAACTCTCGGTAGTGGCAGCGCTGATGGTGAAACTCTCTGTCATGCTCCACTGAAATAGAAAACGGCCCATTAGCCACCTGCTTTGTTCCCCTTCCCTCGCCATCAGACACGCTCGAGAGTTGCCACAACAGAAAAGGGCAGGAATATCTGATTGCAGCATCTCCCGGGCTGCTCAGTTCAGTAGAGCACGTAGGAAATACCTGCCTCTATCTGGGCTATTATAGGCATATATGTGTTTATCAGGCTCCCTTTGGACACAATTTTACAGCTGGCTGGTACAGGGGGCATTGTGTTTTAATGATTTTTGGCAGCTTTGTGCTTGACAAGTGACTGGACATTTGCCACTGATAACGCCCGAGCACTGTGGGAAGGAGTGGGACAAACAGATGGGGCTTTTCAGGGTGGTTCTTGGCCTTGCTCTGCTGCTGACAATCACACACACACACACACACACACATACCCACACACTACAGACACAAATTCCAGCCCTCCAGGCTTTTCATGCCCGTGACCCACATTTGGTGCCAGCTGAACTCATCGCCAGCTCACGGCTCCACTCCGTAGGGTCAAAGCTTTCATTCCAAAAGGATCTTTAGTGATCAGAGCTGTGAACAAACAAGGACCTTCTTCCACCTCCCAACCCTGACTGTGAAACAACAATTCCAGGTCCTCCCAGGCCGGTGCTGGGCTGTGTTATCCCACGGGTGACAGGTCTGCCTGTCCCCTGATGGACAGCTGGTGGTCCCGGGTAACCCTGCCCATGGTGCGGAAGCAGGGGGTCAGCTCTGGCAGGAAACAAAGGCTTCAAGCCAGTCCTGCAGCAAGGGGGAGGAGAGGTGTCACTGCCCCAGCCCAGCACAGGAGGCAAGGAACCCTTCTTGGAACAAATTCCAAATTAAACAGACAAGTCAGACAAAGGAAAAGGGGGAAACGGAGGTATAAGGGGATGAACTGACTCGCCCAAGGTCACAACGCATGACATTTTAAGAGCTGAGGTTTGAACCAGGGACTTCCTATATGTCCCAGCCCTGTCATCTGTCCACTTGACCTCTCTGCAGCTTGACTGCACAATTCAAGTAGTTAGCTCTGAGATTTCCTTGGCAAAGAATGTGTGTCTTTCTACAGGCCTGATTTTCTTCTGGCAGCAGCAAATCCATTGTGTAAATCCATTGACTTAAAGGGAATTACTCCTGAAAAAGAGGAGTTTCCAGCCTGGGTCTGGGAAGTGCTGCTTGAATTTACAGCTCTGCCTGGTACAAAGGTGGATCAGCACTGGCCAGGGTGTCCCCATGGCAGGACAGAGTGTGGGAAGGCTCTGGGAACAGGGCTGTCCAAGCATGGAGCAGGTTCAGAGCTGCTTTGCTGGCCGAGGTTCAGCGTTGGCCATGGACTCTTCCTCCTCTCTCACATCCCTTCTGTGAGGAGTCCAGTTTGCCACTGTGTGATTGCTGCTCAGGGAAATGCTTCAGAGCTCTTACTCATAGCTGGGATTCATCTTAGAGGAGGTTTTTAGGTTTTTAGGTATGAAACCTCTAAACTTTCCAAGACAAAGGTGATTAAGTTCAGCAAATGGTTTCATATGTTGGGCAGTCTCTGTTGCACCTCTACTAAAACATCTCAGGGAGATCATTCAGAGTCTCCGGCCCTGATGTGGGGGAATATTGTGAATATTCACCAGTGTTTGTAAAAGACTTGGCAGGCTACAACTGCCCTGGATGTGCTAGTAACACTATTCAATGTGCCTCAATCCCTTCCCTCCAAAGTACTCCTAATAGAATAAGATATAAAGAGCTTGATTACAGTTTTAAAGGGATTTGTCTGCACCTGAATTAAAAGGGAACTTTAATTCAGGAATCACTCCTTTAACCACAAATGTAGAAGAATGAATATAATGCTGTGTGGGTTTAGTTGCAGCTGTTAGCAGTAGGATGTACAAATGTGATTTTCTTCCAAAGACATTGCAAAGCTGAATTTCCAGAGGAAAGTGGGTGCAGCTTTTCGGGACGTGTGTGATGACAACTACATCAACCAACACTGGCCTTTAGCTGCACTTTATACACCAGCTCTGACAACAAGCACATGGAGATGAAACCTTTTGGGGTGCTGCTAAAGTTCACAGCAATTCCCACTGCTGAGCCCTAGAAAAAATGTGTCGTGTTAGTATGAAAAATTAACGGCCAGGGTCATAAAATAAAGAGCCCCAAAGTTTGAACTTTCCCATGCTTTGCAGATGTTTGGATATAGGATTTTGGCCTGAGCCATCTTTAGTGTTAAAGCAAACATTCCTGTGGCTATAGTCATTAAGATCATGAAAATATGTGGATATGTAACTGAAGAAAGAATCCCAAGAAACCCTTCAACTCAGTGTTTATTGTTTTTCCCCTTTTTCTTTGCACTCTGGACCTATCTGCTGACCCAGAAGTAACAAATCCTTTCAGAACTAATTTATGAGAAACACTGACCCTGAATCAACATCTGTTAGATGACTGCAGTAAATCTTATTACATAATTAAACACCAAAATCTATGTTAAAATAACGTTAAGGGCCTGACTCGAACTCATAAAAGCAAGACTCTTCATTATGAAGGCTGAAATCCTATCCCTAAGTCATGCTGCTGTGTGTTGGTATTTGGGAACATATGGTACAGTATATCTGATCAAGCATTTTTTGTTGGCCCCTGTAATACCTTAAGCACAACAGCACGGGGTAAGCAGGGGAGCACTCAAGGAGCCTGGGTTTGATGGGTGTTAGACCTTTGACAGTGCTGCAACTGGGTCATTTCCAGTTAATTACCTGAGGAGTTGGAAGGGGGAGAGTGGAGGGGAGAGCTTAAAAAAAAGGCAGGGGGGAATAGAGGTATTTTAAGTGTTCACTGAAACAGTCAGAATTGCTGCAGCTCTTTGGATGTGACTGCAGTTTCTCCATTAGATTTCTAAAATCCTTGATCCCCATTGACACAATGACCATAAAAACCTTTCGGTCGTTCTTGAAGGACTTAGTCTCAGCTGTTTGTCAGCCATTAATGTTAAATTAACATTAAACATTCCCTTAAAAGACATCAAGCATTTTGAATATTTACTGGATATGCTTCATAGCCCTTCTGCCCACAGAACTTCAATTCTTCCTCGTCCCAGGCTCACAGTTCTCACAAATCTACTACCCAAATGCTTTGGTGAATGGTTTTAGCCCAGATGCTAATTCCAAACATTGGAAATTCCAGCTCACAATTCAAATGCCTTGGCAAGACAGCTGCTTGGAGAGGAAGCCAAAGCTCTGGATGTGCAATCAAAGGTTATAAAATAGGAAAAGGAAGAACACCCTTGAAAAATAATTCTGCTATGAAACAGACTGTGCGCCTTGACTGTGGGAAAACAGTGGATTTCCTCTCTTTAAAAAACAATCCAAAGTCACTCACAGGTGATGCATGTGCAAACATGAGCCTCTCCTCTTTCTTAGAAGCAGCATCACATTTTGGAGGCACAACCACTGCAGACAAATCCTGGCCCAATTTAACACAGGGCTCAAAATCTGCTGGTGTAAAACAACTCCTGGCATGGCGAGTGTGGCAGCTAACTGGAGCTGTGGTGGCTGAGGATCATCAGACACTCCCTCTGGCATAGTCCCTGGGAAAGGTGGAGATGGGAGCTGAGAGCTGTGGGATGGAGGAGGACATCAGATTCATGAGAAAATAAGCACCAAAAATCCTGGGGGATAAATAAGGTGATGCATCCAAAACAAGGAACCTCTCAGGCTGGTGGTTATCAGGAACTCGGCCACACCTGTCACAAATATGCAAGGCAGATCTGCACCTCTGAAAGCCTGGCCTTGCCTATCTGTGCAGGATCTGAGAGCTGCTCTATCTGATACAGAGGGCTCCCAGCTCTCTGAAGTCCTTTGTCTCTCCAAGCCTCTGTTGTGGCCTGCTGGTGATGCAAGAGGGGGCAGGACACGATTGTGCAACTGAGAGGGATGGTTAAAAGAAAACAGGATGGATACCTGGGCTCAGGTGTGAAGTAGCCAGGTATCAGATCTGAAAATATGGGAAAGCTGGAGATAAAATGTCAACAAATACGGGGTGCTTGTCCTGACCTGCGCTGAAGATACAGAACTTAAAAACATCAGGATACAGGGATGAAAATGTGTGGCTGTTGATATTTAGATCTTGGAGCAATACAGTTGATTCCAGTCCTAAAAAAGTAATCCTAGACAGAAAACCTTGTGGTCCTGATTTAGCACCCCAGGTGCCCAAATTTCCAAAGCAAATGACACATCAGCATAAAGCTGGAAACTTAAACCAATCCCACATTTGGGCATTTTCACAGCTAAGAGATTTAAAAATGAGCACCCCAACTGTTTTCAGCTCCTTTGTAAATCACTGCAAAGCCAACCTGAGCTAATTCTGCAAACTCTGGTAGGACCTCTGGGTTTGTGTCAGGATTGCTGGCAGGAAGGCAGGTGACAGCAGGGATTCTGGTGAGCCATAGCTTGCAGTGTTGTTATTTCTCCCAGCACATCCCAGCTCAGCCCTGGAACCCAGCACAGCAGCACAGTGTCAATCACCGTGAACTGACCAAAGGACCAGTGAATCACAGCAAGATTTTTTCCAAGAATGACTGCGTTAAAAAATAATTATTACTGAAGCATTAAAGAGCTTATCTAAACACCAGGAAAGTTAACAGAAATGTTTTCACTAATTTCAATGGATTTCATGGGACGCCAATCTACCTGCTTAGGTATTTTTAAGATCTTGTTTTCTGAAGATGAAAAAAACTCCTTTTCAGAAAGAAAGTCAACATTAGATGAATAGACTCTGTTCTCAGGTTGCCAAACTGGGCAAGCTTTGGTAATTCCATACCTCTTCCTCCCTGGCACATTTGGGTGATGCACTTAGAATACGTTTTGAATATATAAACAAGTAAAAACTTAAATTTTCTTGTTAACGCCTTCACCTGATAATATGTTAATTGTTTTTATAAGGCACTTTGAGAGCAGTTGTCTCATTTATTGTAGTGCTTACAACAATTAGAGCTACTTGTTTCTCATTTACAATGGAAAAAGGCAGAGGGAGGAATGTGCAGTAGGGTGCCTGTAACTTCTTCACTCCCAAAAAAGGCCAGAAGGGATTTGTAAAGGACTTTAATCTCAAATAGATTAAAGGTCCTGAATTCCTGAGACTGAAAGATAAGTCAAAGGAAAATAGATTCCAAAAGACAACACCCCCTTGCCTCACCTCTCAGCCAGGCTGCTGCTGAGCCATCAGAGAAACCCCTCGGAAATTTGAATGCCAAAAAAAATCTGCCACACTCTGGCATTAAGGTCTAAGAGGTTTTCAGTGTGATGAGTTTAGAGGGTAGGAAAGTCTTTATCTGCTCTTCCTCCAAGAGCTGCAGAGCTACAGAAAATGGGCACTCTTTCTTCAGAGATGGCTGAGGGTTTGTCCTGGGAGCCAGTGGGTTCATCTCAGCCTCAGGGTTTCCATGGAAGAGCAAACTGAACTCTGACCGACACACGTGCACCCAGCACTGCTAAACCTAATTTGAATTCCCCAAGAAAATTTCCCTTTATTTCCCTCCATCGCCACCTCTGGAGATTGAAGCCAAAACTCCAAAAACTCAGTTGCATCACCTCAGTGCAGAGCAGGAGATCCCCAGAAAGCAGCTCCACCTGGCCCCACCAGCCCTTCCAGCCTGTGCCTCCTGCTGCCCTCAAAGGGAAGCTCCACTCCAATCTCCTGCCTCGCCCTCCTGTCTCCCTTGGGAAGCACACTCAAGCAGAAAAAAAAATTTTCCCTTCCCCAGATGAGGTTTTGGGTGGATCCTGCCCTCTCCCAGCTCCCCACAGACCCAAGAGCAGCGTGGCAGGAGAACCAGGGACCTCCCAGCAGGACAGGAGGGAGGCCAAGGCCACCCCTTGGGCTGGGGGCTCGTGGTGCTTGTGAAACTGCGCCGTAAATTTTCGAGATGCCAAACCCGAGGCCTCTTGATGGGCTCCTAATTAACCAGGCATTAAATGTTCCCTCTATAAATTGCGCTTCTTTGTCTCTAAATTGGTGGATAAAACCATGGTGCTTATGAAATATAGGGCTTTTCTCCTTATGCTGCTGGGGTTCAAGAAGGAGGGAAGCAATTAGGGGAAGGATCCAGCGGTCTCTGCAGCTGAAAGAGCCCACTGGGCTCAGCAGGACTCCTGATTGAGCAAGAAATTCGAGGTCAGTCCTTATTTTTTCTGAGGAGAAGGGGGACTATAATAAAGACTATTGCAATAATGTCATGCCAGGCCACAGCCTGCGAAGGCACACGGTTCCCTCCTCATTGTGCCTGACAGCAAGAGTTACAGGGGCAGTGGCAGGAAATTTATAATGGCAAGAATTTGGAATGCAGAGTTCTGTGATTGGTTTTCATTTGTTTCATTCTCTCGGCTTCATGATTTACACGCTGACATTAGGCAGCTGAAGCAGCAGTTACAGAAATATTTGAAGAAATAGTTGAAGAATATAAATTGGGAGTTCTATAAATGGAGTGGAGCAAATGTCCTGGGGTGTGTGATGGGATTTTTTTTTTATTAAGAGTGGTAAAAACAGTATTTAGAGTGCCTTTTACATGGAATAGTTGTAGCTCTCCAAGTCATCGAGACTTGGTGCAGGTTTTTGGAGAAACCTAAGGAAAAACAAATTCAGCCTAGATTTTATTCTGTGAGATAAACTTACCAGGAAAATAGCCTGTGGTTTTTCTATAACTCATTAATGCTCCCCATCACTGGGGATTGCTGCCATCCTGCCACTTCTAATTGTCCTTGAGCCACAGGCTCAGCACCCCCAGTTATTTGGGGGGCTTTGGGCTCACCTGCCCAAGCCCTGCCCTGGTCCCTTGTCCCCGCGTGCCCTTTGCTGAAGGGGCTGCCCCGAGCCAGGGCTGAGCCCAGCAGAAGGAACCTGCACCCAGCTGCTCCCTGCTCATTTTACAGCCAGGTGGAGGGAGGAGAAGGTGATAAACTCTTTCTTGCATGGTAAATTCAGTGTGTGCCAGGGCAAAGTCCTGCCCCATCCATGGGTGGAGAGCAGGACTAATGCACTAATTTCAAATGAGATTAAAACCAGGCTCCATAAATCCCGATCCCCAAACCCAGAGGTTGGAAATTCACTCTGCAAAGTGATCTGGGGTAAGCATTTCTGCTTCGAAAGGGGGAAAAAGCCCTCTGGATTTAATATTCTCCCTTTGGCCATCACTTCATTTTTTCAGCTTTCAGCATGGAGCTGGTGTTGCCAGCAAGACCACCTAGCCACAAACCCAGCAGGGAGCTTCCAAAATTCTTCTAAACACTGACTCCTTGTTATAAATTGAAAAGTGGTAATGGCAACAGTGCATATCACATCTGTGCCAGGCTTCAGGCCTGGGAAGCAGCAGCCTCCCTGCTGCAGAGCACAACTTGGAAAGATCCTTTCAGTCCACACATGTATCAGCATTAGCCATTTCTTTGTCAACAAATCCCTTAATACGTACCCTTTCTATCATGTACAGATGTCCAAAAAATAATGGAATACTGTACTACAAGATTAAACACTTTAATGTCAGCATATGTGTTGCATGACTCTGAACAATGGTATCATTGTGCGTGTGCAAACAGCCGGGCGAGGGAAGATGGGTTTAATTATCTCCCAAACAGCAGCAAGTTCTTCCTGACTAAGTCAAACTCCAGCTAGCAAGGGCTGCTCAGGGCTGAAGTTGGTGTTTCTCCCTTCCTGGGGTTGTTAAATTGGTGTTTTCCCGGTGCTGGGGATGGTGTTGTACCCTGCAAGGCTTTGAAGCTCAGTGCTGGAGCCACCTGCTTCCCCAGGAGCCACTGCCACCATGGAATGTGCTGTGGGGACCAGAGGATGCTGTGAGTCACCACATCCTCTCGCCCCACATGTCACCCAGGAGTCTTTCAAGTCAAAATTCCCAAGGATGGCAGATGGCAAAAGGGGAAACAGTCACGGGGAAGGAAAGGACAGAGAGAATCGTGCATGCTGCCCCCTGAATTCAGAGACATTCCCTGCTGGGATTTCTCTGCAGACATTTTCAGGCAACGCTGGATGGTAAAACCGTTTCTTATTAAAGACCATCCATGAGGTATCTGGGCAGGCTATGCACAGGTAATCCATTTTCCTTCCCGAGTGTGCCCTGATGGGTACCTGCTCACGCTGTGGTTTCTCTGCTGAAAGCAGAGCCAGACGGGATGAAAGGTATTGTGAAAAATTTCCACGTGGGACTGCTCTGAGAACACGAAACTCTCCTAATAGTAAACAGACCCGTGGTGGTGTGACTCCTGGAGCTGCTTGCTGTGTCTGTGTGGGTATCTGGGGAAAGCAAAGTTAAATAAGCAGGGAAGAGCTGTGTTTCTGCAGAATACCTTATTCACAGCCCTGTCACGTGGAACACGTCAGCACATGGAGCTGCAATCCATCTGCAGCTGCTGTAACCCACTGAGGATTGCTGTGGGATTTGAGTGGTGTGGGGGAATGGAGAATTGGGGGGGTGACAGGGAAAAGGAAAAAAAAAGAGTTCATGAAGTTGTTCCTTTTGACAGATTCCCTCTCTTTCTGCCTTCACCCTCCTGGAATCCACTCGAAGGCAATCTCCTGCAGGGCCTCCCTCTCCAGGCTCTCAAATCTTCTTTCTCTTCCTTCTTTCATAGCGAGGGGGGAACCCAGGGCAGTGCTGACCTGGAGATTTGGCCCAGCAGTTTCCCCATTCCCAAATCCTTTTGAGGGCCTGTTTTCCAGAGAGGCAAGCTGGGAGCTGTGGCGATGCTGCAAATGGTGGCTCCTCCTGTGTCCTCCCAACTGGCCAGTGCTGTGACAATCACAGATATCTCAAGCTCTCGTGCTGGCCCTGGGAGCAGGATTGAGGCTGGGATTTCCCCCTGACAGAGCAGCGGTGTCTGTGTACCTGAAGGGTGGGATGGCCCTGGACAGCAGCTCCAAGCCAGGGGCTCCCACAGCTCCCTGAAGGGACCATGGGGGACAGGGCAGGGTGTGGAGGGTGCACAGCACCCAAAGGCAGCCTCAGCTCTGCTCCAGAATTGTCCCTGCAGCCAAACTGAACAAAATGACAGGAAGAAGCTCATCCTTGCTCCTGCTTTCTTTTCTCTGCACAGCATGGGATGACACAGCCTGAGAGCAGAGAGCTGCTGCCTAACACATCCCCAGACCCTAAATCCTCAGGGTGTAGCTGTGGGAGGTGTGTGATGATGCAGAACATTTTTCCCCCTTTGGGCACTGCTCACTGGCTCTCTGTAATTCAGGGGACAGCAAGGCTGCTTCCCTGGTGCTGGGCAGTCAGGGAGCTGTTTCTGGCCAGGCCAACTTCCCAGGAAAGCTGTGCCAGCGTTAGGTGTGAATTCCAAGGCACACATTCTGCCAGTGCATCCAAGGGTCACAGAGATAGTGGCAGTCTGGGGAGGAGCTGTGATGGGGATCAGGATGAGGTGGCAGCCACAGCACAGAAAAGGGCAGGTCTGGAGGAGAGAAAGCAAGAGGTGATGGGTGTCTCAAGGGGGAAGAGGCTGCAGAGCACAGAAAGGGAGAAAAGTTAAGAGGCAATAGGGTTTATGGAGAAAAGTAATCCCCCAGTCCAGACACTCGACAAATGGGGCCCAAGGTGCTTCCTGCAACCTGCCCTGAGACTGAGCAGGTCTCAAAAATCACTGATGCAAAAACCAGCAGCCTGCCCTGAGTGCTTCTTCACACAGCACTGAGCAAATGGAAACATCCCAGGCCCAAGGAGGGGCAGACAAGTGGCTGAACAGATCTGCTCAGAAATGAAGTGTATTCAGGCAGGGGAGATAAGAGGCAGAGTGAGAGACTGCTCCAGGCAAACCTGAAAAGGGGAAAAATCCCACAAGGGAAGGACAGGAAGATGGGAGCCTGCTGGGAGCACAGGCACTTCAATCTGCAACTGGCATGTGCAGAGGACATGCAAATTAAAACCAAATCATGTTCTGGTAACTCTTCAATGCAATGATTTGCTCTTGCAGAGATGCAACAGGATCAATTTTTTCCTTTGCAATCCCCGTACCTACACTGGGGCAAATTAATAAGTCTTTAAATGTATTTGATAAATTAGATTCTGTTCATAACAAGAAGCCTGGGTCAGTAATTTTGGGGAGGAAATGTCTGAGCATCTCTGATGTGTTTATACCAAACAGAAATGGCTAAAGGTACCTCTGGTGCCTGGAGAGCGAGTTCCAAATCTTCCTTCCAGCGCCAAAACAACTTTCTGAAAGTTGTGCTCATAATCTGATGCTTTCAAGTTTATATGCTAATTATCTTCTACTACTTGGGTTTTTTCCAAGCTGCTCTCTGTTTCTTACTACTATTGCAGTATCATTATACAGCATAAAGTTGTTTAAGACAGCAAAAGATTCAACACTTGCAAAACTGATAGAGAAAGAAGGACTGGATTCTGGACTGGTACAGCTGGTTTAAGGTATTTTAGAAGTAAATGAAATCAAATGAGAATTTATAATCCTTCCTGAGGTCTGGATTCCATCAGACTAAACTCATTAGGCATTAAGGTGCAGGTGCAGCTAAATAAAGGATTGTTCTGCTTTTCTTAATGCCATAGATTCGCATCTTGAGTTCAAAATAAAAGTCTTCTAAAAGCACATGTATACATTGTGCATCTACTGGCAACACTTGAAAGAGAAAGCTCAGCTGATGGAATCTTCAAATGCCTCATTTTTGCCAAAGGAATGTGCCCGTTTCTGCACCAGCTGCTGAGGGACACGAGTGCAGCAGTGACTGGACATTGGCCTCGTAAGGCTCATTCATTTCATTTGCATCAGACTTCCTTTCATCTGCTGAGCAGCTGCCCAAACAAACAGCATAAATCTAATTAATCCTCCTTTAATATGGTATTGCCACAACAAGTCCAGCATCCCCCCAAATTCTGCAGGAGTGAGGGCCCACACCTGCACAGGCTCCCTGCGAGGAGCACGGCAGGAGTCGCAGGCAATCCAGCCTTTCTTGTGGTTTACTGGGATAAAAGGGAAAGAATTAAAAACCAGTTTCCCAGGTTTGGAGGCAGAGGACTTGCTGGATTTCTCAGCTGAAATCCCAGATTCTGGTTCTGTTCAGAGAGCAGTTTGTGGGATATTACAAGATAAGCAGCCGATATCAGATAAAGATCTCAGCCTTTGATTGTGATCAGCAAAATCTCAGCTTGGAATGTACACACTGAGCTGTGCCCCAAGACCACGAGCAGCTGGGCCTTTGGAGCTTGTCTGTGCACTAACAAACATCTGCAGCTCTCCAGGCAGGAGCTGGGAGATTAGGGGACAACAAACTATTGAGGGGAAAGGTCCTGCTGCCCCGGAGGGGAAATCCCTGCCAGAGCAGTGCTCTCCTTGCACCCAGGCTCTCACAGCATTGCCTCTTCCTCAGGTGTTCTGCATGTGGGAGGTCCGGTGGTATTAACACAGTTTAGCATGATTTTACAGAAATGAAGTATGTGGAGGGATGTTTTGGAAAATAACCACTAGAAACTTCAGTTATTGCTTACAGAGACACTCTGGAGTGCCCTTCCTCATGCAAGTGTGACTTCGTGACCTAGTTCACATTTTTCTTTGAGATCATCATGTTTCCTCTGTGCTGCCAAGGGAGCTGAGCTCAGGTGGGGCACTGGGTTTGGGACACGGGACCTGGAGAGGAGGTCACTGCCTGGAATGACCCTCCCTGCCAGCACCACACATCCTCCCACTGTCCTTTTCCATGCGATGGAACTCACAGCTTATGTACAGCAGCTTTTTGCTTTCTAGGAATATTTGCTGTGCAACACATTTATTTTATTGAGAAATAGGCAGGCAGCTGTTTGTTCTTTATTAACCCTATACAGCCCTGAGAGCCACAAATGTTAAAGACCTGGGAGCTGCTGACATCCACACATATTCCTGTTTGCAGATGTAAAATGTTAGTGTCTCGGAGGGATGTCAAGTCCAAACTGTTATTTCAGGAATGTCCTCATAAGATAAACACACCCAGAGCACGTGCACGTGTCTGTCCCCTTTACACTCTAAACGTTGGTGGCCCATGCCCCAGGCATAACGGCATCTGAAGGTGAGGCAAAGATTTATTTGCAGTTTAATTCCCACCCACGATCCCTATTATACAAGAGGAATTTTCTGGTGGTACAAGATAAGCCCATCAGTGACATCAGCAGCACCTAGCCCTGCATACCAGAGCCCTGCTGGATTCCTGACACAGCCTCTCGCTAGGGCTGGGCCATGCAGGCCTCCTGAGTCAGCCCCTAACAACAGTTTTCTGTTTTTGTTTTGGTTTTTGTGCGTCTTCAAACTCAATTTTGCAACTGCGGTTCTGGGGTAAAAGATCAGCTGTTGAAATCCACCCTGGTGTCCTCGCATGGGTCTGGGATGAATGGAGGGAACCCAGCTCACGACCTGCTGCGTGCAAATGGCAAAAATAGCACAGAAATGAGTGTGTGGGGCTTGGGAAAGGAGCAGGAGCACAGAGAACTCTTCTCCAGCCTGGTGCTGCCTCCCAGGCACTGCTCACTTGCTGGAGCACAGCTGCCAGCCAGGCAGGAAACACTCTCAGGGTACCAGACACCCTGGCTCAGATTTATCCCCCTCCTCTGCAGGATTTTCAGTGGAGCAGCTCTCATCTCATGGCTGTGGGCTAATGAGCAAAATGACAGCTACTGTTTGCTGAGGAAATATTTGGGGTTTGCTTGAGTGGGTTTCTGCATCGCTCTGGATTCTTTGGGGTATTTCTGGATTCCCTGTGTCAGGTTTTAATGAAGCAGAACGGGCAGAGATTTCCATGGATATGGGCTCTAATATTCTGGTAATTTGATTACAGTGCATGCCATGATTGCAGGAACTGTTGTATCCAGAGGTCAAAGCTGTGTCCACACCAGTGAGGGAAGTTTTACACCACATGTCTGATTTGCTTCTCCTTTTCACCTGTCTCAGGAGACAAATGATTCATCCCATAGTGCTGAAACATCTTCATCTCCTGATTTGGGCCAAGATTTAAGAGTGGTTACCCAGAAGTTTCTTTTTTGTGAAGAAAGATCTGTGATGAATGATTCTTTTTCAGTTCTTCTCTCCTGCAGTTTATTACAAGTATATTTGTGTAATTAGGAGGCCCAGTAGTAATGTTGTTAAAATACAAGTGGGCACATTTATTGTTTCCTCCAAAAGGAAACAACCAGTCTCTAGCAGTTCTGGTTTTTCCCTGCCTCAACTGAACATTTACTGCTTTATGTAGCTAGCAGATTGTGAGGCTAAAGTTACTTTTTTTTTTTTTTACCCCCTTTTATTTCTTTTTGTTAAAAAGAAAAGAAAAAAAATCCCCTCCATTCTCTTAAAAAATGCTGGATTTTTTAAGGATATGGTCAGAAAGGGGAACTTGAGCTCAGCATGATGTTTATAGTGCCACACAAGCTTCAGGAAAAGTGATGTGCAGTACTCTTTATTAACATCTAAAAAGTCTCTGTGGGATTATAATGACTGCAGAGTAATAAACAAATAAAAGCAGCAAGACTAAATTGTCCAGAATATTTTTAGTGATGGAAGCAGCAATAGTTTTAACCTTGAGAACCAGGGGAAGAGCAGCTT
Source organism: Petroica traversi (assembly GCA_025920805.1). Classification (NCBI taxonomy): domain Eukaryota; kingdom Metazoa; phylum Chordata; class Aves; order Passeriformes; family Petroicidae; genus Petroica; species Petroica traversi. Next base: position 5,348,612 of record JAHLSL010000072.1, on the reverse strand, counting down.
GTGGGTAGAACAAAGACAATTAGGGATGGATTCCTCTTAGTGATGACTGGTTATCATTCATGGCATTACAGATAAACCTCTTATGTAAATAAATTGTTAAAATATGGATCCAAAACAACAGTACTCAAATGTAAGCACCAGAATTAGGAATTTCTAAATTACAACAATTTTTAATCTTCCATTTAAATGACAGAACTGAACTTGCTTTCCCTTGTGGTGCCAAAGGACTCACTACAGTCAATGGTTGTTCCAGGTACCAAAATAAGGAAATAAAACCAGACCTATTCCCAATCCTCACCCACACGGAAACCCTTCTCTCCATCAGAACTAAAACTCCCAGCTACTGATGCTGTACTACTTTTTGAGCAATTTTTAGTGCTTCTCCCAGGGTTTTCTGGTCTGAGCTGTGGGAAGAACAATTGGTAGAGTGGAGGCAGCCCCACAGTGCCAAGGCAAGGGCAGGATTTGGCCAAGGGGCTGCAGAGCCAAAGCCCAGGCTGATTTACAGCCCCAGGCTGGGCACAGGACACGGTGCCAGCTCCCCAGGCTGATTTACAGCCCCCAGGCTGGGCACAGGACACGGTGCCAGCTCCCCAGGCTGGGCACAGGACATGGTGCCAGCTCCCCAGGCTGGGCACAGGACACAGTGCCAGCCCCCCAGGCTGATTTACAGTCCCCAGGCTGGGCACAGGACACGGTGCCAGCCCCCCAGGCTGATTTACAGCCCCCAGGCTGGGCACAGGACACAGTGCCAGCCCCCCAGGCTGATTTACAGCCCCCAGGCTGGGCACAGGACACAGTGCCAGCCCCTGGGATGGTGACAGGGTGGTGACTTCAGCGCCAAGGTGGCCCGGGGCCAGGCTGCCGCAGCTGGGGATGCTGTGGGTGACATCAGTGGGGCTGTGAGGAGCTGTGATTCAGCCCAGCATCATCACCCAGAGCTGGGAGGCTGCAGCACAGCCAGGGGAAACTCTGTGCTCATTTTTGTTTGATGGGGAAAACCTTTCAGGGTGATGCTCTGCGGGATCATCAGCACCAAAGAGCTCCCCCACCTCCAGAGAGCTCCTGCTCGCTTTAATTATTGCTCAGGGGGAAGCTGCTCCTTCCCTCTCCCCTTGTTTTTTTGGGTTTTTTTTAAAGGAAGGTAGCTTTTAAGAGCTTGCCATGAAGATCTAAGTTAAAGGATTTGCTCTGCTCCAAAGGCTGCATAGTTTCCCAGGCCAGGTGGACCCGATAGCACTGACTGCATGCTGAAAAATCTCATCTCCACCCTTCAGGCACTTTAATTGTAAGCCTTTCCAGATACGCTGGATAAACACTGTCAAAATGAACCTGAAAGGGTTGTTGTTGTTGGTTTAGCCCTTAAATAATTATGAGTTTGTCTGTCTAATTACAACATAATCTTGTTTAAACTTGGATGGCTATTTGCAGTATCTCTTAAATGAGGTGGAAGCAGAAACACTGGGGTTAAAAAAATATAAAGAAAATTCATAGTTCTTCCACTTTAAGAGAAGGGGAAAAAAGAGTTTTTACTCCCTTAAAATCTAATTCAACCTGACAACAAAAGACTCTAACTTGGAAGCTACTGTGGCAGGATAAAGATGATAAAGAATAATGTGGGAGCTCTGAGATGCAACAGAAACTTAATCCTCCACAGACAATATTTTCCAAACAGTTTAGAAATAGTTTAAGGTAATTTACGGGAAGACTTGAGTGACAAAGCACATTACTTGAAGTGCCTTTCCTTCACTAGGCACTTTCTAAATTCTTTCTCTTTCATTTCTTTACTCTCAGGAGACTTTTAAATCCAGTGAACCAAAACAACACTTTGTTTGTTGGTATAGCACGGGGCTGGCACAGATGGCAGACACTGCACCTGTTCCAATAAACTGGGGAAATGGAGAGATAAACCATAGCACTCATTAAGAGGAATCCACTGAAACATGAACAATTTGTATTTTGAATATCTTCCAGGAATAAAAGGAGAAATACATAAACAGACTTTGTTTTTACCATCATCAGTTGAAAATAAACTTTGTTTAAAGGGAACTTCACATTTGGTTTATGTACAAAGGCAGACATACCACTAAAGGAACTATGATAATGTCTGATTTTCTTTTCAGAAAGGCAAATGATTTTATCTACATAAAGAAAAATTACCTGTTGGCAGTTTAACCAAAATCAGTTAATTCCCCCGTCCTTTAGTTGTGGCAGCTTTTTTGCTTTTGCCTTTTCTCACATTGAGTAATATCACATTCTTACAGTCTAGTTCAGAATGATCAGAGGGACAACATAAACTAAAGTCCATCTGCTCATCTATTAATAAATAACTAAAATTATTGGGGGGTGGGGGGGAATTGTTTGGATCGTTAGCAACAACATTCCCTGCAAAATAGCTTTTTTCTAGGCACAAGGCATATGCTATGTAATATCTGACAGATTATTGAAACATCTTAAATGAGAAAAAGCATTAAGTAATAGTTCCTCAAAGGCTAAATCTCTTCAAACATTTGCCTTGATCATCAGAGCTTGTGCTGTTCCACATCCCATACATATCCCTCAATTTCTCTCTCACACACACACAGCATTAAATACAAAATGTCATGAAAATTCCTAAGTATCATTTAATGCTGGCAGCCCCGCACTGTAAAGCCATTTATATAAAGCTGTGGTTGGCAGCTCTCACTCTTCCATGGGAACAAATTAACATTGGCATTCCAAACACAGGAAAGTAAGGAAATTAGAAACACAGTTTATATTTGGCCAGTGCTTTGAAATACTGTACCATGCTACTGATGTCAATTAATGAAAAGCAGAATTTTGCGGAGAGGGTCTGGTTTAGAAACACATTAACACACGTTAAACATGTTTGCACAGGAACTGGATTGGAAGCATCTCAGTTCCAAAACAATAAAGCAATTACACTAAAACTTGTAGTCTCAAAGTTGCCATTAATTCAATCCACTCAGCCTGGATCACTGAAGGATTTTCACTGATTCTGAGATGGGGATGACACAAATGTTTAAAAGAAGGGGTAAGGCACAGTGTGGTGGGGATTCTCTGTTACCTGCTGTAAATCAGGTATATTTTTGTATAAATAACTGAATTGTAGAACAAAACCCAAATAAAGGGGGATCAGCAACCTTTGTGGTCCTCATCAATAAAACAAGGATTTCCAAAAGGGCTTTCTGAATTAGAATCAATTCAAACTTTGCGACCTGAAACTTTTTTTTTGTAGCAAAGGCTTTTACTGACAAAATCTTCAACGCAAAAAAAATCTAGATGGCAGTTTATCTGCTGGCACAATTCCACTGACTCCAGTGGAATTATTCCAGCACGGAATTTGGCCCCGCAGCCTTTACAAGGCGCTGTTTATTTGTACTATGATTCAGATATTTTGATACCAGGAATCTTTCAGCACTGAAGTTTCTCCATATGAAATATGTCTTGGGTTAAGAAATATCAGTTTCACATTTTTGTCAAACATTACTTGCTAAATTCTGTTTGTTGCAAGGATGGGAACTCAGCTGTAGTTCAACAACATGGATGGAGCTAATAATGATAAGCAGTGACTAATAGGAGCTGGTTCATGTTTTGATTGTTTGCAGCAAAGGAAACTTCCCTCAGAAACAATTTCAAGATTAGGAGAGAAAACTCTGTGAAGCTCTAGCAGAAACTACTGCATGCTCATTATTTCAACACAGGGGCACTTCTTTGGCCCAGTTCTGCTCTCAGTGGTGCTCGTGTGAATCAAGAGGGAGTTTATGGGAATTACTTTGGACGTGGAGTTGTATAAATGAGACCACAGGGCCAACTTCAGTAGAAATTTGACAATTTACACCAATGAAGGCCCAGCCAAGAATTTTCTCTTGGGTTTCCATTTTTCCAAACTCAAGCATGTGCAGAACTTTATCCATGTGATTAGTCCTTGTGTGTAGTCTCGTTTATTTCAAACAGTTGTGAAGGAAAATTTTCATCCTGAAACTAATTTAGACAGTACTCTCATTTCTTTAGAAGTTTCTTCCATTTAGAGAAGAAATATACATCTATATAATTGCATATTTTATTTACATACAGTAGAGGTATGTATTTTATATATATATATATGTGGTTAATTCATAAAAGGACTTTGATGTAGGCCCTAGAGAGGAAGACTGGAAAGGGTTTAAAATATCATGGTCTCTTAATGCTGTATATCAACAGGTAGTCTCTTTATCTGGCATTCTATCAAAATTTGCTTACTTGTGTTCTCTCTCAGATGACTTCATCCATCTTTGCAACTTCTCACTGGTATTCACCCAGTAAGGACAATTTAGAGGCATAAAACTAAATGTGTTATCATTTTAACCACAAATTAACAGTTCCCATATAAATATTAGCATTTCCTCACTTGCTTCAAGGATAGCAGCCCTAATGGCACTAACCGTATATTTGATTTAAACTAATTAAAACCAGGGGCTCTTGCAATTTAATATATTGATTTTACCAGTGGGACTTAAATCTTTTATAATAAGTGTACACAGCTGCAGCACTCACCCACCACCACTCTCAAACCTAATCCCTGCATTCCTCCTGACAATAACATGACAGGATCCACACATCCCAGTATTAGCCTTAACCCCGGTGACACTGCCAGAATGTATTAAACTAAAACATCACAGTGTCCTATTTAAAAGGAGCCTGTCAACAGCTCCCGACTGGGCTTTAATAGTTATAATCTTTTTTTTTAATTAATGTTTCCAACCACTTGTGTAACCTTCTCTCACACTTCTCTCCCCGCCGACCCGAAAATGTGTTTCGGGCTTATTTCCAGGGAATGCAGAGCCTGGTTTGGTGCTGCCTGTGCAGAGACCATTAAAGCTCCTTTGCAGGGGAGAGCTGGGACACCCATACACCCACAGAGCCAGCTGGGGGCACTGGGAGCACTGGGGGCACTGGGAGCAGGTCCTGCACGCTCCACTGCTGCCCAGCTCCTGTTACCAGCATCACAAGACCTGGCCATCAAGGCTTGTCTCCTTCAAAGCCCTTTAAAAGCTGCTGTGTTTTGGCTTCTAAACTGCAGCTCACAGAGGGGGATTGACCCCCCCAGGACAGCCTGTGTGGGAACGGAGGAAAGACCCTGCTCTGGGATAAATCCGCTGGGTGTGAGAGCACGGGGACAATTTCCAGCTCCTTTTTCCTTTCCTTGTCCTTGGCTGCTCCTGTCTCTGCTACCAGCACACCCACATGGCAGAGGGAAATATTCCTGCTCTGCCATTTTGCACCTGGAAATTGGAAAATTAATTAAATTCTCTCTGGGATGGGTCTGTTCATTCGAAAATTACCTGGTGCTCGGTCAGTGTCCTTCATACCTTTACTTGGCTGCCAGCTTTGTGCCTTAGCCAGTGTTACACCACCAAGAGCTGCACAAATCCACACTGCCCAAAACAATTATGGCATGTACCTGTTCAGTCTTGGGAGCTTTTAACAGCATTAGGTGGAAGAGAATTAAAAAAAAAGCTGAGGGCTTGGGCTAATGTATGGACTAACCATGTGATCGGGACCAGGCACCCAGGGCTAACTTTTAATCTGCTTTGTTTCAAGTGGGAAATATGTGAAGATCAAATAAGTTCAAATCCAGGTCAAATATCCTTGAAAATCTTTGATTTATATAAGCAGGAAAATGAGGTTTAAAAGAAGTGATTATGAAAGGGTTACTAAAAACACAGCTGTACGCTTACTCTTATATCTGAGGCTCTCCAAAGAAAAACTGTGTGACATCTATATTAACCTTTGGCTGTACACCAATGAAGGCCTGTAGTGAGCTGGAATGCAAGGCAGCCCCTTCCAAATTTTAACACAAGCCAGGTTACAGCTGCAAATGCCTGCAGCCCGTGCTCACTTTATAAAGTATTCCCCGAAGGAAATTTTTTAACTGTTATAGAATCTTTTTCTAATACCCTACAGTGTTAAAGCCTGTTATTAAAGGGCAAAGAGATGGGTCTCTATGCCAAACACTTGTCAACAAAAAGGATAGCCAGATGGTATGAAATAAAAGGAAACTTGGGGGCTCTTCAGCTTCTTGATTTATATTAACAAAAGCCACTTTCAAGTGCTCCTTCCAAGAATGACTAATTCCCCCCCCCTCATTTTTTGCCAGGATTAAACAATGTTGTTCATTTTATAATCAACCACGAGACAAATTAGCAAATTGAATATCACTTGTGCCGACTCTTTTAAAAATATTCTAAGCAAGTCTGTTTACCAAGGCACGTCTACCGGCATAAGGACAAGGCAATTATTTTTAGAAGAGGAGGTCTAAGTCATCTAGAGGATGTTTACTCCTTAGCTGCTGTTTATAAACTTGAAATTAAAACTTGTGCAAAAAAATGCTTCGCATTTTTTCAGTTCCTAAAATGGATCAGTTGCAAACAGCACTTTGACAGGATCTGAAAAGAAATTCCAAATACTAAAATTATAGTAATAAATTTTAGGAAATTAGCCAGTAATTAACTGGCTAACTTAGTCAGACCACTGCGGCTAAATTCTCTTTTAATTTACATATAACTTCATTCTTGACACAAATCCATTCCCCATTCATCTTAGCACAGGTGTAAGCTAAGACAAAATGTAGCCTGTAAATTAACTGGTTATAAATCTAAATCTAATTAGTTGTCAGGATTTTACAGTAAGTAAAACTTTGCTCAGCACAAAGCTCCCTAAAACGGAGCACCTGTATTCTGGTTCCTCCCTACCAATACCCAGCATAAATTCTCTGGACTAAACATACACAGTATCTCCATAGAAATCAATGTGTGTGGGGTTTGTTTTTGGAGTTTTTACTATGTAGCCCAGTAAATCTTGCAATGTAGTTTAAAAAAAAATATTATTCCCTCTAAATTTGTACAACCAGATGCATGAAGAATATGAATAAGGCAAAAACATGCTTCTGTAGATTAGCACTTGGAAACCTGAAATGAACATTGTTTTTATGGATTGAAATTCAAAAGTATTATTTCTTTACTCGCTTTTACTTCCTCCATGCTAAAATGAAACTTTATTATGCTGTGACACTTCCTCATTGTGATGGCTCTGGTACAGTAATAAAAGCCTACCTGTGAAATGCAATGCTCACAGAGTATCTCTTACAAAAGTAGGACACAGTTTACTACAGGCTGCATTTAGGAATTCAGCTCTGCTTTAAAAGGGATCATTGTAGATAGTCTCCAAAAAAATTCAGTTCTACAATAGATCTTCTAATTTTCCCTGAATGTCATAGAAAACTGTACGTCTCAAAGCAGGTGTTGTGTTTGATTATATACGGAGTGAGTGGCTGCTCTAATTCATTAAAACCTCCATAAACAAGCCTGCCTTTGTCCTATAAAGATGAAAGAGCAGTGACTATAATGGGATGAAAGGTGTGCACAGCGATGAAGAAAGCTATTATAGATCTGTGTTCTTTTTAAACTCGTCCTGGCATGCACTGTTGACAAGGGAACAAAACAGCACAGACAAACCTCCAAAATGTGCCTTGCTCGTAGTAATTCCACCTGTCCTTAAAACTGTTGGGTTTTGCTTGTGCACTTACTGCTCCCTCACCAAGCCGACAGCAATTAAATAAAATGATCATTTAGGATTCTGCATAAAGAATGCTCTTGGATTTCTAAGCTGACAAAAAGCCCTGGCAGGTTGAAATGAATGAATATTCTCACTGCAGTCATCACACTGCATCAGGATGCCTTATACCTGCTCCATACAAAGCTCTCACCTAGACAGACATATCCAAAATGTAACTTTTATTTCACATTTATGGATGGATTCCACTCCTTTGTATTCAAAATACTCAAGGGCCTGAACATTCTTTCTTATAACTCTTATGTGAGCGGACAAGGAGACTCTTCCTTTCATCGGAAATGTGGGACGGGAGCTGCAGTTTCACTGATGATTCAGTAAATTACTACACCTGAGGAGCAGAGCTAAACTCCCTCCCATTATGTACTTACACATTTCATAGGGTTCTTTCCTCTCTACTGAAATGGAAAGCGAAGCACGAATTTCGCTATTGTTATTTCGACATCTTTTGTCTTCTGCTCAGGACTTCCCTTGC
>JAHLSL010000072.1:5298797-5335526 GCA_025920805.1 Petroica traversi | reverse complement strand
TTTTTTTTTTTAAGAAGGACAGATTAGAAGACAGTGCCCGTGACCAAACCAACACCATTAAATAATTTAAAACGTGACGATTATATACTCACGTACATAGACACGTATGTGTGTCTGTGCACAGAGCCCCGGGTCACTTTTTCCAGCTGGCAGCGGGGAGAGTTAATGGAGAAGCGTTAGAAATCCGAAGGGGGAGATATTCTCTAAGAATGGTAACACCAGGAAATTTACTTGAAATGAAACTATCAGCCTGTGAAATTATCAATGGGTGGTTTGTGCCATTCCATTACCCTGCACCCCTGCCTTCCCATTTCCTTCTGTTCCTGGTACTTTTTTGGGATTCTGCCTCGAAATGGATTGTCAGTTTCTTAAAGCAGTGCCTTTTTTAGCTCAAGGAGTGCAACATCTCCAGTAATGGAAACCCATTCCCAATTAGCCCAGGCAGATGTCTGCTACAACACTAATTAATAATAATAACTTTGTAATCCCAGATAACAAATGTAAACTAGTGCTTCCCAAATCTGACTTGGAAAGAAGGGGAAGCCAGGATGGTCTGTTTGGGTCACCGAATCGAGCCTGAGGTAACCTCAGAAACCATACATATATACATTAAATTTAGGCTGACATTAAGATTCATTCCTTGGGCAAAGGAGGAAGAGGCACGGAGGACAAAGGAGGTCAGCATTTTTGAAGGTGTTTTTTTGATAGAATGTTCATCTAACATTTTCAGATGACCAATATCTGATAGTATCCAGACCCTGCAACTCTTTTGGAAACCAATATTCAGCACTTCTTTTAGTTCTTTATGTTTAAAATCCTGGCGTGGACAGCAGGTAGCCAATGAAAGAACTGCATGGGAATCGTGATGAATGATTTAATGTGTTTGGATGCATGTGCACCTCTTAATGACAGGGAAACTGAGGCATCACATCGAAATGACTCACAGCACATTGAAATAGTGGTGGAACCAGCATTAAACCCTTAGCTCAGACCTAAAGCGTGGTTAGGAACGGCTCAAACTCTGGGATGATGGAGGGGCAGAGGGGCTGTGGAGCCAAATCCACTTTAGGTAACAGAGAGCATTTGCTGCACTCACTGGTGCTGATGGGGCTGCCCAAAAATCCCCTCTGGAGCTGCTTTCCCAGCGCTCCCCACTGATGGAAACACAGAGCAGTTGCATTTTGGCTGCCCAGTTAAGATCAAGCTCTCCAGCACCTTCTGCACTTCCTGAGGAGCAGCACTAACCTGCTCTTCACCAGGCATGGATTTGCCTAAATTTCTTCCTTGCCGAGGGTGTGGTTTCTAGATCAATTTAAGTTGATTTAAAGCCAGGCTCCCCCTGAGAAAGACGTTTGTTTTCTGATCCCACCCTTGCCTGGACCTTCAGCTGTGCAGCCCCACCCCTCTCCAATGCCGATACCAACACTTACACACAGGTCAGGAAGCTGATTCTGTTTTTAAAAGATTTTTTTTTAACCATTTGTGTATTTGCTTTTGCTGAAATAATTTTCTGCTGGATCAGCTCCTTGCTCTGACTGATCCCATGCTGTGATGGAGGGAGGGAGGCCACAGGAATGCACAGCTGGGGGCAAGGAGAGGCTGCTGGGTCGGGTTGCTGCAGCAAGGACAGACAGATGATTTGGGATCTCTCTGCTCTCCCTTTCAGCTGCAGCCAACTTGATTCCTCTTCATTTTTTGCTCCTGGTAGACTGTTTTTGCAGAGTTGTGAGTGTTGGCCTTTCATCAAGCAGCAGTAGGACAAGGAGCCTTGCCTTTGGCATGGATATGAGATTTAAAAGGATGGAACAGTGGGCTGGAGAGCAGGTGTCACTGCTGCCTAAATCACTGGGACTCCAATTGCTTGTAGCTCCCATTTAAAAACTGACTAAACTTCAGGTCATTGTTGTCTTCTGGAATGCTCTGAGAGAAAGAAAAGTGTGGGAGGTTTCCCTGCTCACTTGTTAAGACCTCAGGAGCTGTAGGTGTCATTGGAGAAAGAGTGGAGGACAAAAAGTAAACCTTGAAACCCTTGATTTGGCAAATTTCTTGAAAAATTGATTCCCTTCTTGTTTTGTCTAAGTGGTCTGGGTTAGGCCATATTTAGCTGTATTCTGATTTAATGCAGGATGTACTCTTAAAAGAGGGGCAATGTTGCAACTGTATCCTGTGCTTTTGTAGGAAGAATTGGGAAAGTTTTCTCTTTTATTCAGTCTTTTCTGTGATCCTGCTGCACAGGTACACCTTTTAATAAATGCACGATAGTTTGCAACAGAAGTACTTAAAACAACATAAAAAACCCACTCTGGTAGCGTGGGATGAGAAAGGGAATTTGTTAAAGAATAACTTTTTGATGTGAAGTCCTCAGCTCTTGCCTTCATCTTGCTGCGGGACACAACAAAGGGCAGCATTTATTCTGCTGGATACAATAAAGGATGATGCAGCTCCAACTGCAGTGGTTCAGCCCTCAGATCTGAGCTTGAATTTCAAATTCCTTTCAAACAGAAAGGCAATCCAGTTTGGACCTTTTCTCATGGACAACGTCTGTCTCTTCCCTCCTTTCCTGCCTGCTGTGTAAACCCTACCCTGCTTCCTGTAGGATCAGTTCCACACAGCTTGCTGAAATATTGGCACCTTCATGTCACTGTCTTTTTCCTCCTCCTTCCTGGATCAATTAAGAAACCAGTTTTTCCTCTTACTCCTCTCTGCTTCTTTTGTGTGTCCTCCTCTTCTTGAGAAGGAAAACTGAATGCTTGTGATGAAGTAATCCCTGTTTGTTGGCACTTGCTGCTTCAGATAATTTCTATAAAAACAAACTCCCAATGTTTCTGGGGTTCTGCACAAGCCACAGTACCAATTGAGTAACTTTTTGATCTTGCTGAGCTTTGTGTGCACTAAAATCTTACCCCAGTTTAGCACAAACTTCTACCATTTTCTTTTTTTTTGTTTGTGTGGAAGTCAGTATATTTGGAGTATGTATTTAGGAGATAAATAAAGGGACTGATTAAAAAACAAGAAATGCACAAAAATGTGCAGGTTTGTGCTTGGTGAATTTATCATACTCATGTACCCATCTGAGGCATATGCCAGGGACAGAATTTGGCCATTTGCATTCAGTTTTACCAAATGGGCAGTAAAAAGTGTGGGCTCTGCTCAGAAACTCATTTAACGACTTCTCAAAAATCAGACACAAAGCATTTTTTCCTCTTTTCTGCTGATTCAGTTTGAAGCTCCTTGTCTTCCTACTTTGATGTCCTCTTTTTAACTTCAACCATGGTTCTTTTCCATTCTGTTTTGCATCTTCTCTCATTTGTCTTGAACAAAGTGCAAGTCCTAAATTATAGCAAACTTTTTTCTCCTTCCAAATAGTCCCACTAAAATAGCATGTGTTTGGGGAACTTTGAACTGTTAGTCTATGCCCCTTGCACGAAAAACACTTATACAGCAAAAATAATAGCATTATTATTTGTTTAAGAATGCATCATTAGCTCACATATTTTTTTATGCTGAGTTGGATCATTCTTATCAAAAGTTTCTATTCATCTCTCCAGATTACTGAGAACATATTCACCAACATGAAATTAATCACATTATGGACAAATCCTTTGTGTTAGCTCTAATCCAGGTATTTAAGCAGATCTGGGCTGAGTGTGCTGTGTTGGACAATACTGATCATGTTATAAAAATTAAGTATTGATTCTCATTGCTACTGATCAGAGGAGAGTCAGAAATGAAGTTTGTGCTTTGGGTCGTGAAAAAGGCATTATTACTTCTGGGGATGCCAGTGAAAGCTAAAGTAGAATTTTAGGGTTTATGGAATGGGACTCTGGTGCTTAATTTAATGTTCATCAACTGACAGAGTTCAGTCCTTCACAGTTCAGCCCTTCACTTCATAAAACTGGATCTCCACGGGGATCCTTTTATTGCTATTGACTTCAGAGAACTTTGAGAATGAGTTCACGTCACTGAAACTTTTGCAGTGTTCCATTTATCATACATTTATATGCAACCTGAATATCGGCCTGTGCTTTATTTTTGATATATGTTTATATATTGGTAGGAGCACTCATACACCAGTTATACTCCAACAATCTATTTAAACTTTATGTCACTAATATATTTCTGTGACACAGATACAGGCACAGGAGTATTGTTTAATGTAGACTCCAATTTTGCCAAAGCAGCTCGAAGAAAACTGAATTTAATTTTGTACTATTAAATTATTGTGTGCGCTCTTGATTTGGTTGATGCTTTTGGCACAAGCCCAGGTATTTCCTTCGTTGGTAACTCTGTAATCTGAACATCTGAGATCTCAGGCTTATATTTGTGAAAAGCTTTGCTGGGCACGAGCTCGGACGTCAGCGTTGGGAGCGGATTTGAGTCGTGCTGCAGCACCTTGGAATTGTGCCTCTGAAAATCTGCTTAGTTCTGACATTTTCTTACAATAAACACCGATCTTTGCTCCTACAGACATTCAGGATTCCTCTTATTAACATGTATTTATGTCTTTTTTCTGTTTTCTGCTGGTTGCATTCACTGGAGGCAGAGACATTTGCTATTTTCACGCTGAGCAAAAAGCATATAAAACACACTCATATTTTTTCTTTTCAAAGGGAACAAAATAACTGATCCTGACCTGTGAATGCAATGGGATGGATTCGGATGGCTTTACTTTTTCTCTCCAGGCAGGTGCAGAGAGAAATACCTCAAAAGAACCATTATTTTGTGCTTTTATTCCAATGTGTACATAAATGCTTGCATAACCCTTGCACAGCTGCTGTACAAACTGCTCATGCCACAAGTATTAGTAATCCTAACAGGGGAGGTTGCATGGAAAATTGGGGTGTGTATGCTAAACCATATGTACCATGCCCCTGAATCATAAAACTCGTGCTGCTGGAGCAGAGAGATCTTTGGAGACTGCTGGTTTTACAGGTCTGTAGGAAGCAGGATTATATACAACAGCTGCACCCCGCAGCTTCTCTCCTGTTGAGGCTTATCTTGTGCATTTAAACAAGCAGGAAACAGAATTTGGTCCAACATTATCTTATATGCTCTCAGCTCCTACTTTTATTTATATTTCATTTCCATAGGAACAATTATTTTCACAGTTTATTTTGAATACACATCAGAGCCACTCCGATTGGAAGTTTTGAGCTGCCAATTCCGAGCTGCAGAGACACAATGTGCTTTTTTTTTTTTTGGTCTCTGGTTCTGCCTCTAAAATAACTTTATATCTGTGGTGATTTATAGCAGCATTTCTGAACCAGTCTGAAGGAAGATGGAAACTGGGGATTCATTTGACTCTCTAAAGCCCTGGCCACAAAAATCCCCTCCCAAGCAGAGCAGGGCAGCAGGGCTTGGCCCCAGCTCTGCAGGGCTGGGGAAAGGTTCCAGCTCCGGTCCGGCCGAGGGAGGAGGTTCGCTTGGGTGAAGCAATCTCCCTTCAGCAGCACAAAATCATCAATCAGGAGGATTTTAAAATAATCTGAAGAGCCCATTTCCTCTGCTGGTGCGTGAGCAGATGGAGGTGTGTGTGTGTATTTACACCCACCCCGGATCTCCCCGGGGCTGAGTGAGGAGAGCTCGGTGTCACTGCTGCCCCTTTTGGGAGGGAGCTTTAGCTGGAAGTGCAGCGCTGTCAGGGTTTATCTCGCCGAGACTTCTAAGTTTTCAATCAGAAAAAAAGGCGCTTCCGAAATGCTGCTCAGCGTGCACTGAGTTGGCTTTGTCAAGTGCATCTTTTCAGCATTCATCCAAAGCCCTTTCTGCAGTTGTCTGAGCCCCATAGGCCAATATATACTGTTGGACTATTAAGATAATTTTTCAGTTAAGACATCGTCAAACTGCAAGCGGGACAATAGAAACAAAACCCCTTTTGTTCTGACTAAACTGTTCCTAATGACCCCCTCTATAAACAGTGGCACCAGCGGAGGTCTCAACAAGGCTCTTCATTGAGCCCCCTTTGAAAAGGACAAGCAGAGCAGAACATGGGGCAGAAACTCTCAGAGTTACTGCACTTTACTCCGCTCTGGTGGTCTGACCGCAAGAGAGAATCTGTTGTTTTTGTTGTTCGAGGCACCCAAAAAAGCATAATTTAAAAGCATGCATTTCCACAGTTAGCATCCTATAAAGAGTACTAAATATTTGGATTGTCGGGAAAAGAGCAGAAGGAAGCAGTTTGCGTGTTTGTTTGTTTGTTTGTTTGTTTAAATCAAGGAGCTATAAAATAGACTGTTTAGAGTTCCATATGAAAATTTAACTTATTTCCTTGGGATAAGTTGCTGTCTGTTAAGCTCATGAAAATAAAACTGTAAAATCCAGAGAAGTTAAGATTTTTACATCCCAGGAAGACCCCCACATTTTTTCCGGGAGTAAAAAAATCATCTTTGTGAACATGTTTATCATGAGCGGGGGAAATGTTTCAGTTGTTAAATGTCTGCAGAAATTGAAGTTGTGATGACAAACTGAAACCACACAGGACCAACCTCCTGCTCTTCCAGCTGAGTAACTGCAGGATACGTGCAGCACAGGCTGTGTGTCCTCACTCAGATGAGGACTATGGAGATTTTGAATCACATCCTGATTATTCCTGTCCCTATTTCCATGTCCTGAATACATGAGGAGAACTGCACAGGAGACCTTCCACTTCAACAAAAACCTGTTTACGGAGCATCTTACTGTCTGTAATTGGGAAATGATGACAAGTCAGACAGCAAAGTCCCTGATTTGGGTGATTTGGGAATTACACTGGCTACTGGCCAGTTTCCTTTGAGAGAATTTGGAGTTTGTGTTTTATTACTGAATTTATTAAGGGTATTTCTAACTTAAAGCATGGGCTACTGCTGTATTTGGAAACAGACAGGAAGAAAATGAGGAAGGAGAAGAATGTTCATTAAGACAGGGAGTACATATTGAGCAAAGGCTAAATCATGGAGAAAAGTAACAATATTCAGAACATCTTAAAAATCCCATGATGTGATGGGGTCTGGGGGCCGTTTCTGGGAGAAGTTCAGCAGCTCTTTACTTTAAGGTTTGGGTTTTTGTTTAGGGATTGTGCCTCCACTCTCCTTTCTAAAAGAGTGGGATGGAAGGTTTCAGTGCATCTTGGAAAAAGGAAGGATTTGGGTAATTCCCAGGATGAAGGTCCAGCCCTGTGACAGGATACCGAGAGAAAGAGAAACGTCAAAGAAATCTTTAAGAGATTTTTCGGCAGAAACAAAAGGACCTTTGTGAAAGATACTGTTAGCAAGTCGAATGGAAGGAATGGGGACGCAAAGCGAATTGAGAGGATTTGCAAGTTGTTTCTAAGCCTTGAGGCAAGAACAAAAAGCTGAGCATTTACTGTTTACTATATTTGGTATGTATGGAAGAGCACTTTGGCCATCAAGGGAGCTCATAAACTGCGGAGCCCAATTGTCTCTTGACTTCATTCTCGTGCTGGGGGTAGAGAAAATTCTCCTGTTAAAGGACAGTTCTGAGCAAGAGCAGCTGAGACCTTTTGTGAAAATGCTTTTTTCACAGCAGCACAGCCCGTGTTTCCATGAATCTGGTTTTATTTTTCTTATTTGTCTGCATGTAGGCATCATCCAGAGTGTGGTAGCTCGAGTTTTCAGGATTAAATATGGTAACAGTAACAGGAAGGGCCAGTATTCATTTTGTCACATCTTTTCTCAAAAATACACATTTGAAGACTGTTTTTACTGAAAATTTCTAGGAACAAACTGTTAACTGTGTCTGACTAAAATTTGCTGCCTCAGAGAAGTCAAAGTGGATAGACAAAAGAAAAAACATATTTTTTGAATCTATCTAAATACATTTATGGGGGTTAATTAATCAATCAGGAAAAAAAATTAAATGGATTTTTAACTGTGTAATGCCATGTAAAGCAGATTTTATTTAGTGTTTTGATTAACCACTCTCATGCTTAGAGATCACGTTAGAGATGTGATAACTGTTAATCATGAAAAACAAGTGTGTCAAATGATAATTTTCTCTGGTTTTCATATGGGTACATGAGGAAAAAGTAACAACATGAACTTTAGATTAACTTTGACTGTTGTAAAATTGCTTTCTCTTGAAAGTGACAGATCTGGTTATACACATATCTCCTGAGCCAAAATATTCTTCTTACTCTCTTCCAAACCATGTTGAGATTCACTTAGTTTTTAATAATGTTTTTTTTTTTTTACCAGAGTGTAAATAAAAGCTTATTGCAAGCTTTCAATTTGCAGCAGTAAGACACAGGTAGATTTCTATAAAGCAGTGATCTTTAATGTTTTCTAGTTTACAGATTTTAGTGACAGCCAATTCTTTATGTCATGCCAAAACAACGTGTCTTATTTACCTTTTTGGATCCCTGTAAAAGCAGCTCATGGGCCCCAAAGGCCTGTGAAGTAATTTTAAAATTCAGTGATACAGGACAATACAGAATGCACAAATCAAATTCATTTTCCCTCTGCAGGAGCTGTCTCTCACTCTTCTGAAGGCCAGCAAGTTGGACCAAGTTATAAGAGAAGAAATGAATCAAAGAGTTAAGGGTGGTGCACTGAGAATTTGAGTTGTCCAGAAAGAGAAAAAAAAAAAAAACAGCGTATAAAAAAAATTAACGGTTTTGACATTTGTTTTAGATTTGTCACAGAATGATTTAAAAAACAAAACATGAATAGAAAGAATGAGACATCCCAGAATAGCCAACATCCAGTGGCTGGGGTATTTACTTGGGCCCTGTCCAAGGAGTGCTTTATGGGATTTGGAGCAGACATTTGACATAATGTTTTCAACATTATTTTTGTCAGACTGAAATTTGGGCTCTGCAGTGGGTTGAAAAAGAGCTCGCTTGGAGTCCTGTAGGTGAGATTTAGTCACCAGCTGTTTCATCAGGCAGTTTCTCTTTAGCCTTTTTAAAAACAAAATAAAGTAGCTGTATGGAGAATAGAGAGATATTCTGTAGTGTTGTGTAGCATATATTTGGGTATTCTTCTGAATTTGGGAGTCTAATAAAGCACCACCCACATTTCTACTCTATTCTCATTCAGAACAGATTTTTCTCATGGAAATATCTGAACATACCTGACTGTATTTCCATGGAAATCAGCATATTACTTTGAAAAAAGGTTTGTTTTTTATTGCAAGTTAGCATTTTTTGATGGAAAAAAGCGCTTCATCCAAAAATTCTCAACCAGCTTTTCTGAAGTGAGATCTTTCTCTCTGTTCAACTTACGTGAGGTATTTACCTTCAGTGTTTTTGTACATTGAAGAAGAGATCATGAGTGAAGTGTGGTCTGGGGTGATGAAATCTGGTGGGCAAATTTGTGGGAACTTTGTAAGGAATATCTGGAGTAAAACATAAAAAGACGTTGATGATTCTCTCTCAGTCAGGCTTCTATTACTGAAATTAGGTTAAATTCAGTATGTGGGGAGGAAAAAATCAGAAAACGCATTGAAAGGTTGAAATTCCTACCCCTCTCCTTTGCTTTGCAAACACAGATCTTTCAATCCAATCCTTTCATCCTTGTTCCCACTGGGAATCTCATCAAGCCACCGGACACACACGTTCAGCTTCTCTTTCTGGTTTAGCCTGTGCTCCTGCCAGCCTCCCACTATTTTGTATTCCTTCCTTCCTGCGTCTGTCTGACACCCAGGCCTGATCCTCCCACAAAGGCTGAGCACCCTTGGGCATTATTGACTAAGAACCCAGACTTGCAAGTGTCCCAGGGGACTCTAAAGCTTCGCAGAGGTGGGGAGAATGTGTTTCACCAGCCCTCAGCTCCACCCCTCAGCACCCTCCATCCATTAATCAGCAGAGCTCATCTCAAAGATGTTTACCACGTCTGGGACTGGTTTTTGGATTGCTGGGTTGAAGGCCCTGCTTGGAAACAGTTATCCCATTTCTGGAGATGAGGTTGGGGCAGTGCAGGACAGTTTGTAACAAAGCCTGGTCGCAGATCATGAATGCAGCCTGGGTTCCTAGAAGAATTGAGTGGAAATACATCTGGCACCAGGCTTAAGTGTTGCTTGTCCAACTCCCCAAGCAGTTAAAGATACTGAGCAGTACTGGGGGGATCAATGTTTGATGTGTTTGATGTCACAGGTGTCCCTCAGCTCCGTTCCCTTGTCCAGATTCAATATCTGGAGTGTTTCACTTTTAACTGAAGTATCTACAAGTGAAAATTCGTGCCACGCAGGGACAACAAATCTAAGTCATCTCCAGCCCAGGATTTGGTGTAGCTGTGCTAATTGCTGACTGAGAAATAAAACAGGGTAATTATCTACCGAGAGGCAGAATTTATTAGGTCTGGAGCAAGTGTCTTGTCGTGCTCCTAGAATCTGGTCCAGCTTGTTTTTGTGACCGTGCAGGTAGTCTGGACAGGTGTTGCCCACACTATAAACAAGATTCTACTGACTTCTGGTCAGTGCAGATCCTATCACACCTCTTAGTCTGGTTCCCTAGGGAAATCACTTACCCAATCTAATTATTTGTCTGACCCAGTTTCCAAATGCTGACACATTTGTCACAGGTTATGTAGATTATTTGGAGACACTTGCCAGTTGTCCTTACCAGTTTTGCAAGAATTAGCACCTAAGGAGGGGAAGGAATCCTTATTAATTCTCCCACTGAGGAGGAAGGGAGAATTCAGCAATTGTTCATTGTGTTTGACAGCAGCAAGACTCGACTGATTTGCACATTGCTCCGATATTCCTTGGTGAAAACACTGCTTCATTCAGCTGCCAAATGAAAAGCAAAAGTCAAGGAATGGTTAGGAGAAGATGCCAAGGCATGCTGCAGTATCCCCCAGGGAATACGGGAGCTGCACATTCCTGCAGGGGGGAGGTGAGAGCTTGGGGGATGACGGGGGCTGCAGGGGCTGCGGTGGGATGTGGTGGAGGACAAGTGGGGCTATTCCAAGAGGGAGATGTAAGAGCTGCAACATAAATCCATAAAGAACCGAGCTTCATTAGCTCCACTTTCAGGGAATAATTTGTAAGGAAAATACCGAAGACTTAATTTGGCTGTTTTGGATACATTTACACGCTGATTGAACCCCCCTACAATTCCTGTAGCGGCTGGGGCTGGTACCCCGCCTTGCTGTTGCACAGCAGGCATCTGCTGTTATTTGACCTGAAAAGATCATTATGGGAGCTTTATTTGGTGTGCATTTAATAAAGCTGAAGCTGTTGTGACTATAACTCATGGCTCCCATGTCATTCCTCAGTGGTGCAACCAGCGATTCAGCATTCCAGGCCCATCAGTTCAAAGGGAAGTGTGAGGGACGCCAATGTATGCCAGAGCATTGGGGATTTTATTGCTCCTCTCCTCTGTTGGGAAGATACATTCTCGAGGAATTGAGAAGTACAAAGCGTCCTCAGACCTTGTAGTGCAAAATGTAAAAAGTGATGTTATCTGCAGAAAGTGGACTTGAGATTCTATCAGTGCACGTTTAGCATAAAGCATTTCCTATGGTAATGCCTCTCACTTTCCCAGACTTTTAAAGGCTCCAAGTGGCACACAGGCTGCAGACCTCTTTGTAATGTTAATGAATCATCTTAATGGACTGTTTTAGCAGAAACATTCATCACCTTTTGTCCCACAATGATTTTTTTTTTGTTATACTTAAATGGTTAAGCAGGCAATAAATGCCTATCAGACCAACCACTATGCTCTAGTAATCCACCTCACTATAAATCACCAGTGGATTATTATTGTCCTGTTTAATTAACACTCTTAAGGGATTCTATGTTGGATAGACTTTCACCTTGCACTAAGAAGGCATTAACATTTGAAATAAGAAGTGTGTTTATGTGAAAAGCATTAATCAGCATGACCTGGAACTGGTAGTGGTGGTAGTGGATGAAATATGTGCCTGTGTCCATGGGTGAGGGTTTCTTGCATCAGTTTTCAATGGAAGTTACAGTCAAACCTGGAATATTTACTCAAGACAAAGCAAATGATAGCTCCAGAGTAATTTTTAATTAGGTCTAAAAGATGTTTGGTTGAAAACAGCAGGTTTAAAATTTTTAATTCCTGCAATCAGGAAGGCAATGGTTTTGTGGGTTTGTTCATGGTCCAGCTCAGTTTTTAGAGGGCTGGATCAAACCCTTTTCTCTTCCTGCAACAAAAGGTGAGAGGGGAATTCTGATCCTGCTGCTCTTCTTTGAACTCTTTTCAGACTTTGCAGCCACAAAGAGTAAGCCAAGGAGCCAGAATTCCTGGGAAGGGCAGGGGGGTCCAGAGGCTTGGATGTTCTTTGCAGAACAATCCCAGCAGCTCTTTTGCAAACAAAATCCCCACACTGGGACACAAGCTCGACACAGGACCGCTCTCAATATACAAACATTTTTGTACAGCTCGATGCTGTGTTTCTCCTCTTGGCAGCATATAAAGATGGCAGCTTGGTTTTTTCCCCCATATAATACAATTTAATGCATTTAGGAGTAATTTCCTCATCTTTTGTCAGGAGAGGAAGACATATGAAAAAGGCTCTTGTTAAAGCAGCGTTTCCCATCGTGAAATCTTATCCTGCTCTCTTTGATTTTGTTACATTGGTAATATCAGTAGTGCATTTACCAACAGCTCCTGCTTTGGATTCCAGCACTAACAGCAGCCTTGTGAGACAACCCACTGATGAATTTCATTTTACAGACAGAGAACTGCCATGTGCAGAGATTTTCTGAGGTCTGTCAGAGTCAAAACAAGTAGCAGAGCTCAAGAGATCCTGGTTCTTGTCTGCACACAGACCTGGTATGCACATCCCTTTCCTCCTGGCATTTCCATTCAATTATTTCCCAGTATGGACTCCTGCAAATTAAAGAACAAATAAAACTGCTAAGTGGAACACAAACACACTAAATCTTTTTAATTAAGAGATTGAATCTCTTAGTATAAATTCATTTCCTGAAACAAAACTCCAATTATGTAAGATTAATTCTTTCCTCTGAGATTGCAGGGATTTATTGACTAACAAAATTTTCTATTGCGTAAATGGAAATGTGCTTTTTAATGCAGCCTGCTGCTCAGAGGCAAAACCATAGCATTAGCCTTTTCACTGGGCATTTTTTGTTTCTGTTGCACGCTAATCTGCCAGTTTTCTTTCTATTTGCATCAGGAAAGGGGTGAAATGTTTCACAGCTGAACATGTGATAAATAATGCAAAACACTAAAGGAGTTTAAATAAGATGAGAAATTAAACTAAGATCCTAAAAAGCCTGTTGTAATTGCAGGAGGAATTGTAAGGACAGAAATAAGAATATCCTGCGTGCAGGGCAGTGCTGTGAGGAGGTGTGTGTGTGTCATTGATCACACAATAGTTTTTTCAAATCATTTAACAGAGATGCACAAACCCCACACAGTTTCAAGTGCAGGCACGTCCCAAGAAGAATCTCCTTCATTCCCTCCAGACACACCCAGCTCATTAAATCCATCACTGCCTCGCAGAAAGCCCCAGGGTTCAATCTTTTCTAGAGCACTGTTACTCTCCAACCTTTTAGCTCATAGAGTGGGCAGCCAAGATTTCATGTCTATACATATAGTAGGATTTTAGCCAATATTTCCTATGGTCTCCCCCTCTCCATCACAATCTCGATATATAATGGTTTGGTTCTGTTGTTGGGGGTTTTTTGAAGGGTTTTTGGGGCATTGTTTTCTGTCATTTGCGTTTGGTTTTTTTTTTGAAGGTAAAACTTCAGTGCTGCTTTCAGATTGCTTTCTTATATCCTATTGCAATAACCTGTATGAGGGTGGCGAGTTAAAAGGTAATAAAATCAGGAATCTGTAAGTAGCTGGCCATGAGAAACTGCAGAGGGGATGGATATTGAATGACTTCAATAGTCCAGCCAGGTTTTATCAGAAGAGGTCATCAACCTGTAGGCTGCCTAAACCTGTTCCACAGCTTCCCCATTGATTAAATATCTGGAAGCATTTACACGTATATCAAATTCTCCATAATCTATTTTATCTTAATGACACCCAAGTTCTTTGTCGAGCCAGGGCAAAAATGTTCCCTCCAGTGGTGAGGGAAGACGGGGTATCTCCTTAGTGTGCTTCAGTACACTGAATTTTCTAGAAGCCAAACTGTGATCTCAGGTTTTCATGGGCTGAAATATTAGCAGGACTGCAGGGGTATAAAGGAGGTAAAATCTGCCTGTGTACGCCCAGATGTTAAGGAATTTAAAACTGGATTTTTTTTATTTGATTGCAGACCTGACACACACAGAGCAAAGGAAGGAATAGAGAGATGAGTGGCTTCCAGCCAAGCTCTGATGGCCAAAATTCCTTCTGAATCTCAATACCTGTATCACCATCCAGGTCTTGCCTGGAGTTGTCACCTGTTCCCATCATTTGGGGATTTCACTCTCCTTCCTCTGTGTTTGGCCCAGCCCATTTTCCTGCTCTCACTCTCTGTCCCAGACAGAGATGCAAACATCCTGAGTACTGCATCCCCCTTACATGGTTCTGTCTTTTTTCCCATTTTCACCCTCTTTTCTTTCTTTTTCCTGTCTTTCTTCCCTAGTCCATTTCAATAGGGGAAGCAGTGTGGAAAATACTTTAAAAATCTGAAACAAAAACAAACACCAAAGCCTCAACCAAATGTCATGGCAAAGGTGGGAAAAGGCTGATTATTGAGTAAGGAGCATCATAACTAATGAGGAGATGGCAGATTTAAAGACATACATCTGTGAGAATGAGTAATTAATCTGTGGAACTCCCTGTCACAGGACATGTTATGTTAAAAATGTGCATGAAATCCATTATGAAGTCCCACCACTTATTCCAGAAGTGTTTGAATCATAAACATACTGGGAATGCATCACTGGACACTTTTTTTTGTGCTCTTCTCGTGATGTCCAGTATTTCTTGCTGTCAGAAGGAGAATATTAGTCTAGGTGGACTTTGGATTAACAAGTATAATAGGTCTTATGCTTTTTATTAAGAATAGAAGGCAGGATGCAATTTATCCCTTAGTTGTCAAGCAGGACTACAAAGTGTTGTGGTGTTTGCTCTCCTCTTACTTTTTCATCCCTTAATCCAATCCAGCAAAGTGTGGTAGATGTTTCTTATATTTTGTTGCCAACTGTTTCAAGAAGTTCATACAAAAGCTTCTCTCATCAAGAAAATTTATGTGAGGGCTCATGAGTCCTTGCAGCAGTATGTTGAAGCACAGAGACATTGTTAAATCAGATCCAAACTGATGGGCTCAGTACAACAGGGGTGAACTCTCAGGAATGGCTTGCAAAAAAGAAAAGTTTCAAGTACTAGTCAGTGTGATAAAGCATAAATCTATATTTATATATCTCCAGACATTCTTTACCATTGCAAATTTGCTGTGGAGACAAAGATCAAATGGTCAGAAAGCCTTAGTTTGCCTGTAGGCAAATCCATGTCTTGGGTTTTAACACTGTAGAGATAATTATGTTACCCACGTTGTGAACATCTTGTGTTTCTTGAATAGAGAGTCTATTGAAACATTAACCACTGGTCTGTGGAAACTGAAAAGTTGCAAAGGAAAGGAAACCAATTTTCTCAGTGGGTACTGAACAGCTGAATGGTTGGAACTGTGTTTGGGAAGCACTAAAATTGCTGTAAGCCATCTGAAAAGTGCTAGTGGATTTAAAATCCTGAGGGAAAGGTGAAAACTTGCTGGTGTCACAAAGTGCCTTAAATAGAATGTATGCAGTTTGAGTGAGCAAAGTTAACCCCTTTACCCTCACACACATGTGATGTTCTAAACCAATGCTTAGATAAATATCACAGCTGATGTAACAAATACCTGAAAGTGCAGGTAATAAATACAAGAAAAAACCTGTCTTGATTATTCAAGTAACTGCTGCAGGTTAATTAGCATGCTCATGGTTTGGGCCAATGGAGTTTTGCAGTTTCCTTTCAACTGAGTTTTTTCCCAACTTTTCTTTTTAATCCCATTGGACACGGTGATGCAATAGTGCCCAAACAATTGAATTAATTCATTGTGAAGAACTAATTCTTGATTCAGAGATGATAGTCAATATTGCATTGCAAATTAAGCACTATGGGGATTTGCTTGTACAAAAAATGGCATTCTGTCAACTACTAATTGCATACACAGAATTTTAAACAAAACCAGGTAACGTATGTGAGTAACATGCCTGTATGATTAAATGTGTGTAATACTATAATTTGTGTAATATTAAAGGTAGGAGATATCTGGAAGAAACCAGAGGATGGCAATTTTTTATGTTCTGTTAGGTTTTTTTCTGCTGTACTCATACTTGGGTGCTGTTTTCACAGTTTGTGAGGGGGGTTTTGTTTTCGGTTTTCAAAGAATGCCTGAAAAATGAGTAACATTTTTTTTCCTAATTTTCAACTGAACCTCCCACTCTGTGATTTATGGCCATTGCTCCCTGTTCTGTGTTATGACACCACCTACCCAGAACTTGGCTGTCATCTCTGTAACTGCAGTGCAGGCACAGACCAGTCCCTGGCCTCTGTTTTGCCAGGACAAGTAAGCCCAGAACCTTCAATTTCTCCATTCAGGTCCTGTGCTCTTGACCTAGAGGGTCTCAGCACCTTCTGCTGAACCTCCTGTCGATTCTGCACACTGCTCTTGGGTTGGGGGAGCCAAAACTGGGCACAGCACAGCCCCAAAACTGGGCACAGCAAACCCCAAAACTGGGCAGAGCAAACCCCAAAACTGGGCACAGCACAACCCCAAAACTGGGCACAGAATTACCCCAGAACTGGGCACAACATAACCCCAAAAATGGGCACAGCACAACCCCAAAAATGGGCACAGCATTACCAGCCCCATCTACCTGAGTTTATTCAGATGGAAGCTCCAGCTCTGCTCCATCACTGCCCTTTTCCTTGCCAGATTGGTTCACAGAGATGTCTGGGAGCTTCTTGTACCTGTTCAAATCAATGTAGAAGAGGTTTTGAGAATTCCAGCCTTTTTCTCATCACAATCTGTAGGTCACAATCCCAGCTATTGGCAAAGCCATATCTTTCTGTTGTACTTGGCTTTAGAGGCACTGGCTTCTGTGCAGGACTCACCAGAGGCAGAAACTCCATCCCTCTACTACAACACAGATAGAGGCATGACTAGAAAAAAGGAGAGTATGGCAGGTTTTTCCATGGATGAATAACTTCTGTGCCCTGGGGACTGTAAATAGCTGGTATAAATCAATGCAAATTGGCTATTACTAATCTTGCCAGTAATGAAGTGAGAATGAATGGAGTACAAAGATGAACTTTACATATCATTAGCACCAATCTGCCTCGCTGCATTCATGGGCAAGGCTCTACCTAGGAGGTCAGCTGGAAAACTTACAGGTTTTTCTTTTGAAAATTATGATTTTAGAAGGGCCTTTGTGCTGCACAGAAATGTCTCTCAAGTATCAAGTCCATTTGGGGATTTCACATTTATGAAAACTTGAAAACAATTGTTTCATAATTTCTCAAGCACTCAGCAGCAAGTATTACAGTGCTTTTATTACAGTGCTTTAGCATCTCAGTATATAATTTAATATGTTTATTACAAGTGTGTCATATAAAACACTGAAGTGTATCATTTCAGAGTAAAAGTTCACTTTCAGTTTAGTTCTTGAGCAGAAATCTGAATTATCTGGAACACAGGGAAAAAAAATCAAGACTGTTGTTACTCCATAACAGCAGAAAATTAACACAAATGAGGCTAATGACTGAATGTTCTGCAAGAGCATTTCTCATGAAGCAGACACTATAGAGGCTATGAAAAGAGAAGTTTTCCACTAGGATTGGAAATCAGCTTCAATCTCCATAAAGATTGGCTTTTGCATTTTTCTTTTTAATTGATTCTACATTGTCAGTGACTGAAGGCCTCTTATAGGAGCATCTGAGCTCTTTGGTTTGTGTTGTGCTGTTTTCCTTTCTGCACAAGGAGGATAAGTGAAATATGGAAGTGAAACAAGTTCCTGAGAGATGGAAACCACTGAAATGAAAAGATGGGAGCAGAGTCTTATGAAAACCTGGTCAGTTGTCCTTCTCCTATCTTTGAATTTGAAGGCTGTGCCTACTTCTTTAAAATACATTCAAAGAATGAGGGTTTTGATGTATTTGCCATAATAAAGCAGCTGAAGCATGTAGAAAATCAATGTGCTTAAAATGTATTATTTTGAAATAATAAATTAACACAAAATCATATTTTTAGAAAGGAACTCTGCTAATGAGTGCTAGACCCACTTATCATCCATCTGTTCCTAAGGCACAAACAGGAATTCTTAACCTAATAAAGGTATAATAATATAATAATTATAATATAATATTAATCTATTATATAACATATAATATATATAATAGATAATAATAATAATAACAACATTTATTATTAAAATCAATGTGCTAACACCAAAAAATCCTGGCTTTTGCAGAGGCACAGAACTGTTTAATATTTCTTTCTAACAATGTGTATGATGTTATCACAAGGCTGATGACTGAGATGTGAGATCCAGCAATCAGAGACTACAGCAAGTAGTTTTGTTAATATTTTTGCACTGACTTAATTAGAAATGAAGGGGTTTTTTAATGATTTAGTTAAACTGATGCAACATCCTGTAATGGGCATAGCTTTGCAGATGTAGAGATGTTATTAGCATGTAAGTAATCATAGTAAATTTAATAATATATGTTATATTAGTAAATTAAATAAAGGATCTTAATCAATTGCATCATGATCTGATGCAAAATTCCCTTTCTACTTTCCCATTTTACCATATGTTAAACATCAGACAAAAAGTATTTTTCTGTAAAAAATAAACCAAGCTTGCTACAGCCATGCATGGACACTGTGCATTTCTCAGTGGGGGAAAAGTGACCAAAACAGTTATTTCTGAATAAACTATCCATAACAGCTCCCTGTGTGGCTATTCTAGTCTGAAAAAGTCATGTGTCAAATAAGTCATTGCAGAATAGCTGATCCTGCAATAGCAATTCCAGTCCACTTTCCAGGGTAGAAAAGTCCTTAGTCAACAGCTCCAAACCCCTCTTTCTGCCAGAAGATTTTTCTCTTTAGAGAACAATATAAATTTGTTCAATACAATTCTTTAAGGCCCAAATTCTGCACTGATCTCCCTTTGGGAACAACAGGCAGAACGTGGTATCACAGGAGTTTGTATTTATGTGCACAGACTCCACAGTTTTATTAAACAGACATTTCATTAACACCTTTGTGTGGCTGTGAGCTGTACACACCTTTGGCTGTGGGACATCTGGGTGATTCTCCTGTTCCAGTACCTTCTAGATCCTGAAACCAGCAGGGAGAAAGTTGTGTGGAAGAGGATCCATCTGGGAAAACCCAAGGTGTTTGGGGGCTGTCCTGGCCAGCAGAGATGGGCAAGGCAAAAAGGGCAAAATGTCACCCCTTCTCCATGCCCATGTACAGGGGATGAGTCTCAGCAGTGACATCCAGCTCACACCTCTGAGTTTGCTCTGAGAACAGAGGAAAGAATGGTTACAAATATGCAGAAAGGCTTTGAAAAATGTTTGAATGGGCTAAAATTGTACCCTGAAAAAGCAGCGCAGATTCTTCACTGAAGGCTGACCAGCAATCTCACTGCATCCAGGACTGCTTGTGCAACAGCTCTGTAGGACATGTTTTGGGTTGTATTCATGTTTATATTTGAATCATAGATCCTATAAAAAAAAAAAAGAAAAAAAAGAGAAAAAACCAAGATAAGACATCTGTGCTATTTTTAAAAATTTGATATACTTTTTACTGAGCCTTAAGACCCTCAAAAGGTTGCCATTTACCCAAAATTACATCACAGCGCCCTTGGCATTTCTGTGGGGTGGACCAATTAACATTAGTCGCTTAATTAAAATCACCAAATGCATTTTAAAGGATGATATAAGGTTGATTTTAATCTAGACTACCAAAAATGAAGTAGAATGTTAATCAGCTGCCCCACCCATTATTTATATGGCCCTCAGTGCTCAGCGTCAGAGCTCCTACATCATCCTCTGACTTCATTTTCCCCAGGGATTTTTAAACAGTTAATAACAACTGTCTGAAGTCCACCCCAAGTTTTTACCTGTTGACATAAATCTGGGGTCATGACACCATGGGTGTAGCATTCCCATAAATGCAGCAAATTTAGGTTCAAGTAATCTCAAGGTACAGCAGGTGGCATTTTTGTTTTTAAAGAGTAAAATCACACCTGTGTGTTCATGCTTTCTAGGATTTTGCCAACAAAAGGAAAACAGAAAATCAGACATTTTACTTTTTGAGAGCCAGAAGAAATGGGGCAGCTGTTTTCAAGACTGCTATTTTCAAGCTGTCATATGAGTGTAGAATAGACATTCTTGCTTTCCAGTTATATTTTAGTACAAATATATTCCATTTGTTTGTTTCAACGTATTTCCCCTTCAACACGTTTTTTTAATCAGAATTTTTTCCAAATAGGTTGGAGGAGTGTCCTATCTCAGTGTGAGAGCAGTTCAGGAGAGAGGGAGGAATCTGACTAAGATAGTACTGGGTGAGCTCGAACTTCTCAGCATGTTAAAAACAAATATTCAAATATTCAGTGATACACTGCTACCTGTTTGTAGCTTAATTACTATGGGTGCACATGGAGTTTATGCTAAATTATGAAAAAGTAATATTTTATTTAGTTTACTCTGTATTTCTTTGTCTCAAAAAACCTATTTTTCCCTGCCACCAAAAATACTTTATTACCCCTAAAAGCATAGAAAATGCGGATCTGAAAATTGATAGAGGTTGGATGAAAGGTACTTTTCCTTTTAAGAAAGGTCTGTAGAGTTTCTTCCTGGCTGAAAGATAAAACACCAAAAGAAAGGATGGTATAAAAACCCCTCTTCCTCTTACAGTGATTTGACAGAATAAATATTTTGCAGGTGTTTCTCACTCTGGAGCCAGGTAGACTGCACACATGCATTAGTTTTGGGTTCTTCTTTTTAACCACCCATGTTATTTGAAGGGAGATTTCTCATTTGAAGTCGTGAGCTGTTAGCAGGGAATGACTTTTCATCTCTCATTTCTTTGAGTTTTGCTCATTAGAAAAAGATGTTTTTCATGTAATTGGCAGGTGATAGATGTGTCTCCTGTTTCATCACGGTGTTAAATTTAACAGCTCTGAGTGGCAGCACTTTCCCTGGCACATGTGGTGCCATCTACTGCACAGCTTGGTAGAGGCAGGACCAGAGAACTGCATCCCTCCACTTCCTTCTTCCCATCTTCATATTTAACTTGCTTTCCTAGTAATTTTCCTTCTTATACATATAGATAAATGTGTATAAATACATATTATATGTTTATACACATTTATCTATAAATGTACATATACATATTTCTATATATTTTTAACATAAGCAGTTGATACTTGGAATTTTATTTTCCTGGGGGTTTTGGCAAGAAGATTTTTAAAAGGGAAAACAAATAAAGAAAGAGGAATCCAGGAAAATAATCTGCTAGTTCATTTATTGGTTGTAGTTTATTTACTTATCATATTCTGGATACAAATTTATCTGGTTGGATATATTTGTATTTACATATATGTGTGCAGTATTAAGTGTGAAGCATGGAAATTTTTGTCATTGTTGCTTGTTTTTGCTAACTCAGATATAAACACGAAGTATTTTAGTTGGAGTTTTTTATGTGTGATGCTATGAAGTAGAAATAAGTCATTAAATTGGCTTCTCGTAAGCTGATGTGTTTAGTTTTGTTTGCAATCTGTTGCTGGGGGCATGGTATAATTTTGGCAGTTCCATATCAAACACAAATCTGTTGATTTTGATGTCAAGTTGTTGGAAAGAGCTACAGAGATTTTACATAAATATTTCCGGAATGATCTCAAGATACCTAAAGGCCAAATACTTAAGATGAAAGATCTGAAAATTTTAACTTATTATTTCCCCTTTCTTTGGCTTCTCTCTGTTAATTGAAGCACCTTGTGCTCATATCATCATAGCCTGAGGTTTTCCTTGAATAAATCAATGCATGATTTTTTTAATTACCTACCCAGGCTGGATTTGGACCTCACTCATACAAGAACCAAAAAAGAAACATTCAGTAGCAGTAGCTAATGGAGCAACATTTTAAAGACTACATCATCTAACTTGCTAACAAGTCTAAGCATCACAATGTTTGAAATGCTGTTGGCTGTGAGCTGGATTGAGCACAGCTTCCAATACTGCTGACTGCTGTGCACAAAACATGATGTTATCAACAGTGAGCTTTGAAAATTTTTCCCTAGAAAGGACAAGCCTTAAGATATTTATATCCTAAGCAACGATCTCAGAGAGATGTCTAATGAGGAATCAATTATAATGACGTAGTTACAAGTTGAAAATGCACCTTGGCATATGATAACTGCAAAAGTAAGACAGTTTAGGTTTGTAATATTTGGGATTTTTTGCCACAGAGCTGATAGTGAAGGAGCCCTCACACAAAACCACTGTGTGCCAAGAAGGACCAGGGGCCGTTCCTCTGGCCCACACCAGGATTCCCAGGAGTGCAGCATTTTCTCTTTGCAAACCACAAATTTAAACATTCTGAAGTGAAAGACTGGAATTTTTATGTAGGAAAAGCTGAACCACTTAAGACGAAATGCACCAAAACACTCAAAATGTGTGGTGTTTCTTCCCAAATTCGCTGTCTCTGCCTGTCTCACCCGTTGTGCAACGCTGCCCTCTGACCTGGGATGACGCGTGAATAACAACAATCCCTGTTCAGCCATAAACCTTACAAAATTTAGCATTCTTTTCTTAAATTTCAACGTCTCTGGAAGCCAGTGATTCATTACTCTTAGAATTGGGGTTTATTGTTTGTACAGAACACAAGACTTTAAGAGCAGATTGAGAAAGGTCTGACAACATATCTCAAGACTGTCGTAAAGTTTCAGAATGCTGAAGGCAAATGATAAAAAATAGCGTTAAATTTTTAATCTCGGTAGAAGTTGAATTCCAGTTTGGGGAAGGAGGAGGATTTTTCAACAACTGGAGCTTCACTGGAGCTCCATCTCCCTCAGCTTCCCGGCAGTCAAGAACACGCATTTGAGATTGCGGGAAGAGGAAAATGGCTGGATGAGAATGGCACTGTTTGGCCTCTTTCTAGCCAGCCTGGTTGGATTTGCTCCAGGAACCTTGGTTTTGTGGAGTTCGTGGTCGGACATTGGAGCCATGGACAGGCCTGAGGGGCAGTGTCCAGCGCCAGCCATGGACAGGCCTGAGGGGCAGTGTCCAGCGCCGGCCATGGCCCTGGGCCTGAGGGGATGGGCGGGGCCATGGCCTGTCTGTCAGCGAGGATGGGAAATGCCATTGGTCCCTCAGGAATCGGCGGGAAAAGCCATTGGTCTGTCAGAAAACGGTGGGAAAAGCCCTCAGAGCATCAAAGCCCTCAGTCAGTCAGGACAGGCGGGAAAAGGCCTCAGTTGGTCAGGCAGGACACAAAAAACCCTCAGTGGGTAAGAACAGGTGTGAAAAGTCTTCAGCAGGTCAGAAAGGGCGGGAAAGCCCTCAGATGGGCAGAAAGGGCAGGAAAAGCCCTCAGTGCATCAAAGCCGTGGATCAGTCAGAACAGGTGGGAAAAGCCCTCAGTTGGTCAGTCAGGACAGGAAGAGCCCTCAGTGGGTAAGAAGAGGTGGGAAAAGCTCTCAGTTGGTCAGTCAGGACACAAAAAGCTCTCAGTGGGTAAGAACAGGTGTGAAAAGCCCTCAGTTGGTCAGTCAGGAAAGGAAGCGCCCTCAGTAGGTAAGAACAGATGAAAAAAGCTCTCAGCTGGTGAGTCAGGACACAAAAAGCTCTCAGTGGGTAAGAACAGGTATGAAAAGTCTTCAGTTGGTCAGAAAGAGTAGAAAAACCCTCAGATGGTCAGAAAGGGTGGGAAAAGCTGTCAGTTGGTCAGTCAGGACACAAAAAAGCCCTCAGTGGGTAAGAACATGTGGGAAAAGCCTTCAGTTGGTCAGAAAAGGTGGGAAAGCCCTCAGATGGTCAGAAAGGGCGAAAAGCCCTCAGTTGGTCAGTCAGGACAGGAAGAACCCTCAGTAGGTAAGAACAGGTGAAAAAAGCTCTCAACTGGTCAGTCAGGACACAAAAGAGCCCTCAGTGGGTAAGAACAGGTGCGAAAAGCCTTCAGTTGGTCAGAAAGGGAGGGAAAGCCCTCAGATGGTCAGAAATATTGGGAAAGTCCTCAGCTCATGAGAAAGGGCAGGAAAGCCCACAGCTGGTCAGAAAGGGCAGGAAGAACCCTTGATCATTCTGGAAGGGTTGGAAAAGTCCTCGGTCAATTTGGAAGAGTGGGGAGAGCTCGTGCTCAGTCAAGGAGAGTGGGAGAATCCTTTGGATGGTCGGGAAGAGCAGGAAAAGCCCTTGGTTGGTCTGAAGGGGTGGGAGAAGCTCTAGGTTGATCAGGATGGTCAGGAAAAGCCCTCAGCAGACAGGGGGTGGTAAAAGTCCTCAGATGGTCAGGACAGGGTGTGCCAGCTCCTGCTCATAAGAAATGGAGGGAGGAGCCCTCAGTTTGTCCATCAGGAAGGGTGGGAAAACCTTGACTTTGGTTTCTACAGCAAATTTCTGCCTTTTGTCTCCGACCCTGTGGTTTGAGCTCAGACCATGAGTTTTACATCCAGCAAGAAGCAGAATCATTTCCAATTTCTGTGGTAACATCTTTTCTCTGTTTTTAACAGGGCTTCTTCCCTGCTCAGAGAAGCTGGACTGACCTGTACCAGCCTTTATGGAGGTGCATGGTCTGTGTTCCACTGAAATGGCAACTGGGAACAAAGCCAGCTTCAGGGAAACAAGTCTGTCTGGTCAGGAGAGCCACGTCCCCAGGTAAAAAATGTGAAAAATAGCACCTGAACTCTCTTCTTGTGGTAATGCTTCAGTAGGTAGAACACCATCACACATAACAGGCTCATGTTAAAGCAAAAACTTAACCCAACAGAAAAACAAATGGGCTCTCAGATTTCAAACAGCATCTCCATTCTCTCAAACCTCTCCAAAAAGTCTGTGGCTACTGACAGATATAGAGGAAACTGTGACAAAATGAACATGCTGAATTAGACCAACATAAAAACCTTGTCAATTTTTAAAGAGTCTTTCTGCACACAGCATATCAGCCTCAGCAGCTAGAACAATCTGGGAGTATCATGAAGGCACTTTAAAGAGAAAATTATATTATTAATATTATTATTTGGACATTTCTTGGTCTCTGGCTCATGATTTTAGTGATACAGAGGTCTAAGTTTTGGAGTGTGTTAGTTTATTACATTGCAGATTTTAATTTATAACTCTTTATGTGTCTTGTTAGCTTGCTAAATGTGCTGTAATATTAAGATTTAGTGCTGTTTATGTTAAAGATCTGTTCTCCTGCATAGAAACAAGTATCCACTCTGCTGCAACCTGCAAGAAATGATCAGGCAAACTCTGGAGCTGTGCAGCACCTTCTCCTTCTCTGCTCACATGTCATTGTTAACTAAACTACAGTGAATTTTAAGTAGGCATAGTTGGCCAGAGTCATATGATTGCTTATTAAAATTCAGATAATCTCTACAAAAACAGACAGAATATCAGCAGGGGGTACACGGAGACTTCCTGCCCTCTTCCTCCTATTTTGCATTTTACATATTACGTTTCCAGTTTCTGTTGGCTAACAAGAGGGGAAATTGGGATTGGAACAGAAACCTGGACTTCCAAATACTGCAGCAAACTTTGAAGTACATCTGGAATATTCAGATAGTTACAGTGGATGGAATCAAAGTAATAAATAAAATATCTATGATTATCAAAGCAATGACATGATTTAGAATTCCTTCCTATCTATTTCATCCATCTGTCCACACAGATTTTTTATCGTATTTAAGACTAATTATAGTTATGCTGGAACTTTTGATTGCTCTAAAACAATTATAATCTAGTTCCAGCAAAGTGGAGAGAATGTGGAAGCTGAGCTATAAAATGGAAGAAACATATTTAGCTGATAGAATAGAGCTTTAATGACAGCTCATTATTGTTTAAGGAGACTGCTTCATTTTAAAAATCATTCTTGCTGATTTGAGATAATTCATTTTGTGTGGCATACACTGGTACTGACTCTTCTTTGTATATTATTTAATGACAGAATTGGACTTTGCTGATAAAACTTTGAGATAAAATAAGTTCCATGAATTCTCTAATTCCTACCTAGACTTAGGATAGTGCAGAATACACTTGTAATTTTAAGAACAGCTGAAATGCTGGAGTCAGATTGCTTATGAAAATAAAAAGCATCTGTCATAACACTCAAACCAGCCTGGAGGTTTGCTGTAAGGGATCTGCTGCAGGGCTACTTTGTCTTTGTAGGTGAAAGATTCAGGTTTTATTCTTTCCATGGTGCATCTGTTGAGACTGAGCCTTCAGGTAATTAAAATCCTCAGCAGTTTGTTCAGGGCAGCAGATCAAAAGGTTAATGTGCAATGGTACAACAGGAAGTATTTGTACTCTTGAACACTTTTTTAATTTATAGCATTTAAAATCAACTTTGCCAAAATCATGGCCAAAGCCAATATTACCTCATTTATAGTAAAACATTAATCATTAGTCACAAACCAGGCAGTTGGTCTAGAAGTTCTGCTGGTGAAAAATTTGATGGTTACAAGATTGAATAGAAATATACTTTGAATTGTGTCCTCTAGTCATGCATTTGGAATGGAAAGGCAAAGGTTTTAGGGAAACTGAGCAAGACAAAACTAAAAAACAAAAGTATTCCTCCACACTTCTGAAACTAAAGTATGCTGTAAGCAGTTTTGACTCACATGATTTTTGTAAGAGTGGGGATAGTTGATCGAAAATTAAAGTAGAATTGTGTCATTAGTTGTCTCTATTTCAGTTCTGAGGTTCTTGAAACAATAGAAAATGTTATTCAAGGTGTATTTGAAAGCCTGGCCCAAAATAAAGCACCTGTTCTCACAATGGCTAACAGAACAGACTGGAGGAACATAGAGTAAGTAGTAAATATTTTAAAGTCCTGCTTCTTTTAATATAAATGTCATGAATATGAAATAGATTATGTAACTTCCAGAAAGGTTTATCATACATAATTATTCTATGAACATTAGAATCAAGAAACAACTTTTTAAAGAATGAACAAATAAAAAATAGTGCTTAGAGACCACTCTGAACAGGCATCTGTATTAAGTAATAGCAGACCACAGCATAAAGGGAAATGTAAAACTACTGTAATAGGGGCTGGGAAGGAAAGGGAGGTCCTATAAACAATCCTTTTCTGGGAGCAGTAGAAACCAGAAATGATAGGTTGTGTTAGAGTGAAAATACCTGTTTTAGGCTGGAAGAAATTGCTGGCATTTCTGTCCTTCAAACCCTTTGAGTGCTTCCTCTTTTCTTTTTTTCTGCTTCTCCTCATGGTATCTTACTTCTTAAAATGACAGTGATAACTTCATATTTTTATTCTTCAGAGAAGATGCATCTCACCTCTCCCATTTGTGTTTCTTACTTGTGTGTTGTGTTCTAAGTTCATTACCAGCAAAATTAAGCAGTTATCTAAATTTCAGACCTTCTGCCAGCTTATCTAGGCAGGATTAGAGAAAAAGAAACCTGTCTTCCTTTATAGCACTCTGTGGTTTGGAGAAGTTCCTTGTGCAACAGTATTTTCCCAAGGAGTTAATTTAAACTGAAAATCCCCACACCTGAGAGATTAGCTGATTTCCACAATACATAAGCAAAAGAATAAAAGAAGACACAAACCTATTTCTGGCCTTTTAACAGCTTTGGACATCAGTGGGTTAAAGGATATTCAGATTGATAAGATTGCAGAGGTGCTTTAAGTGGATACATTACAAACATTTAAGGTTGAGGAAGCACAGCAAACTTCCCAGGCATAACACTTTAGTGAAATACTCATTTAAGGAGAAAAATAACCTTCTGCCAATCAAAAAACCTGAGGGGCCTGAAGGTAATCAGTTAACTGAAAGACTTGTAGGTTCCAGGGAATTTAATGGTTTGTGTCTTGATTGTTTGACAAAAATGTTTCACTCAGATGTCTGTAAAATTAGAATACTGTAAAAAAGTTTTGCAATTTTTGGCAGTCTTTGGGGAAATGGCATTCTATGCTAGAAAAACAAAAGTGAGCTGTTAGTTACCATCCGAACACATAAGGGGGAAAATGTTCAAATCAAAACGAGTTAAGATCTCAGTATGTTAAGAGTCATCAATCACATGAAAAAGTGCAGAACCATTATTTCTGCTGGAGAAGTGTAATCTCAGATATGTGTTACAGAAAACGACTCTGCTGGGGTGAGCACAATCCTGGGAAGAATTGGAGTGACCCCGGTTTAACTTGAGAGCGATTCAGGGGAGTCTTGGTAGCAGTTTTCGTCCTTTTGGGTTACAATGTTGGGAGCAGGCACGGGAAAAGCACAAATAACTTTAAAATGTTGCAGCACAAAGGCAATAAAGTTACTTTAAAGCAGGCAGGCAGGCGGACGCTCCATCGGGCTGTCCCTGTAGATTTGTGCAGCGTGTGTGCTCTGCCACCCAAAGGACGCTCAGAGCAAAACCTCGGGCAAACGAATTTGTAAACGATGTGGTTTGAGATAAAATTTTAGCCATAAAACCACCAGGGCTTTTAAAATGTACACACGAAACTCTGAAATGAAAAAGAATGCTTTAAAGGCAGAATCATAAGGCACTAAATTAATTTTAAGTAAAATAGTGAAGTGTCCTTAAGAAAATAACGGATTCTTTTGGTGAAATGTGCACCTCCAGGTGTGAAATGGTGAAGCATGAAACAGCAGAGGCTGAATCATTTAGGCTAAAAAACTGTTTAGAGAGCAGGATGGACCATCCTTCTCCCCCCACACAATTAATAAAATAATACAATTAAGTTATTCTTATAATAATTTAAAGGCATATTTTAGATCATATTATTCTGAATATGTATCACTTTTTCATGCAGTCTGCATCAGGAAGCCACTTGTGTCAGACTTGATTTTTATTTTAATAATGATTCACATTTTTTCTTCTCATTTATTCCTTTGTTTTCATACTAAGTAATTACTGATATATTAACAGTTCTAACCATGTATAAAATACTTTTACCTGGAAACTTATCCCCTTCGTGCTTTGATTCAGCCTTGAAGCATCTTCTTGAAAAATTCTTTCCTCCCTTTTTCCTTTGCCCACCCCAACCCCACTCAAGCTGATGGTTTCTGTGCTGAGTGTCAAAACAGCACTGCTGTATTTGAAAGGGGTTTCAGAGTCTGAGTTACCTTGCAGAGAACAGGTTATGTGTACTCAGGGAGTTTGCAATTTACTTTGTTTGTTTGCAATATGTCAGATTTAAAGATTCTGTAGGTCTACAGATGATGCCAGGTTCTACTACAAAACAAGTAAGAAGTGACTGCCCTCAATCAGCAAAAAGATTTGGTAAGTTAAAAAAAAGACCAGAGTGGAGTTTTTGGGCTTCCCCCCTCTCCCCCATTAGTTCCCAATTTCATAAAAAACATCCAAAAATTAAAATATTATGCACTACAATTTGAAAGTGTGTGGCTGATATAACCTGATACTATGATCAGCCTTTCAGCTTTTCCTTCCTCTATTAAATTATAGTGAGTGACAGTGAAATTAATCCAATATTCTTAGAGTTTCTCCCCTCCCTTAATGGATATCAACTAAAGGCATATCCAAAAGGTCTTAATGTAAAAACATCACCCTTCTTCAAAAAGCTGGCCAGGAAAGGAATCTTGGAATACAGACAATAAGCTCATTTCTTTTTCTAACTCAGTCATTTCAATTCTTGGCCTGGACATTAGAGCACACATTCCCTCACTGAACTCCCTCATATTTTCTCTCATTATGGTAGAAATTAATTAGTCTGTTGATTAGTACAGTTTCTCTGTATTTTCGCATTAAAATACATTCAAAATTTTATTCGTGTGACACAAATATGGTTTAATATAAAGAAAAATGATTGTATATGTACTTCTGAAAATAGATTGAATATTTTGTAAAATGTAATTTTTTTCAGCTCTGATGCTCAAAATACTATCTATGATCTATAAGATGGTGCAGAGCAACACTTATGCAACTAAAAGGTAACAGACTCAATTTCTGCAATTTCAAATAAAGCTGTGTTTTAAGTATGTTTTTGTGAAAAACAATCGATAGGATGCAAACTTGTAGGATTCCTGTTCATAGAATGCTTTCATTTTATCTGGTTAACCATGCTCTTTATAAAATTCTCATGAGCCTGCAGCTGTTTCAGTATTATAATTACAAATACAATGTTTTGTCTTGATAGAGATATATATTACTCAGATACTCTGCTGTTTGGTAGCCAAAGTATTGTGGACCAAATAATCAATGACATTTCTTGCATGCTTAAGATACCTCGGAGAAGTCTCCACATAGTAAGTGGCTTCTTATCAATGTTTTTGTCATTATTTCCAAATCTTATTAAACTGATTAAGCTGAAAGGGGAAACTGAAACTGGCTAGAATTAAATAATTAAAATAGAAGGTCTCACTGGTGCTAATGAAACCTAGTTATGGTTTATTGTGGCACTCAAAAGGTTTCTTTCTTCACAGAAAATGCATAGAGTTTTTTTTCCAAAGGATTTGGGACAGCTAAAATCACAGAGGCTTTTGTTACCATCTGGTAAAGGCAGTGCTTAAACTTCAGTTTGTACTCAAATGAATTGCTAACCTGGGGCTTAAATGAAAGCTTAAAGTACACCAGAAATATATCTACCTGTCAAATTTACTTTTATCTAATGTCTTACAAGAGTTTATTTAAAATAAATCATTACATAGCTGCCCATTACACTTTGATATGTCCATGAAGACAAACCATTGCTTAGTGTTTAAAAGGCTGATGGCAGTGAATCATTGCTTAGTGCCAGTCAGAATTTATCTCAGAGATTTCTTTCTTTCTCTGTGCACTTACTCTATACAATTTACTATTTTTTCCAGCTGTCTACAACTAAAGGTTTTGTTGCTGGTAATTTAAGTTACACTGAGGAGGATGGCACAAAAGTGAACTGTACCTGCAGTGCAACAGTATGTATTACAAACCACAAACACAACCCAGAGCATCTGCCTGTACAAGATATCCTGCACTCCTTGTAGCTCAGGTTACAGTGGACATTTATTACACAAACCTCTGCCTGTGGCAAATTGAGGCATTGCAACCTGGGTGAATAAAACAGATGAAAATATTGCTTATCTGTATTGTAATTCTGAAGCTCAGCTCTAGACTCACCAGGAATAAATCTTTGGATATAGTTCTTAGCACTACCTTCTGCCACGGAAGCCTTGCAGAGGAAGATGTATATAATATATATATTATAATCTTAGGCTTTAAATTACAGTGTTCTATCAAATGAGCACTCTTGAACCAAAGAATCCTGGACACACTGAACATTCAGCATATCTGTCATAGTAGATTGAATTCTGGCAGTGTGAGAAAAAAAGCCAAAATTGGTTTAAGGGGATGAGATTCAACTGGCCTTGTCCTGAAAAACTTTCTGCAGCAGTGCAGAGTATGAAAGCAGAAATAAAACTCAGACCTGCTGACTACTGTCACAAATTTCTGAAAAATGTGTTCATTGTAAGCCTTAGTTGGTAATTTCAAAATTGAAAGGTAACCTTAGCTGCCCATTCCACTTTGTTTGGAAGCATGAAGACCCCTGTTATTGATCTCTATACTTTTATTTGATGGGTTGTTCCCTGGCTCTGGGGGTGATTTACAGTCAGAAGTTAAAACAGACCACACATTTCCATACATTCATTCTCTTTGACCAAGTTCTTCCCCCAGTTCCGGTTTTCTCATCCATGTGCTTGCCAGATTGAGCCAATCCTAATTGGAGATGTAAAGTAAACATTACCATGTCTTCAAGTTGTTGCTCCAAAACACTCATAAAATCAGGTTAGAGGTCAGTAAAGTAATTAATTTAATGGTCTTCCAAAAAGAATGTGTAAATATTTTAAGTCTGTTTAAATTTGCAATCTTCACACCACGCAGACTTTTTTTTTTCTGGTGAAGACAGATACAACATTAATCAGGATATTATTATCTCCATCAGGCCCATAGGATGAACAATTTTCTGCAAAAGTGGCAGAAATGCTTTTGAAAAGCATCTTGTTATGACAGGAGGATTCCTAGACCACATCACAATAGTGCATATGAATGGTTGAATTCACTTGCAAGGAGGTGAAAATGTCAGAACTGGTCTTGCATATAGAGGAGGAATGGTTGTTTCGGGATGAAATCGTGTCCTTCATTACCTAATGTTGTTATTTTAAAATATATCATTTTCTCTATTTGAAATGATTAATCTCATTTTTGTTGTTTTAGGCAGTCACTGTGCCATCTAACGTTCAAGGAATTAAAAGTATCCTTTGAGCAAGAACTCTAATCATAGACGGAAAAAAATAAAGTAAAAACAAGGAATATTCCAAGTTAAACAACGTTCTGGTAATTTTTGCTTTCCTTGTTGGCTCTGAAATTGAGTCATGATCACTGCTCTTGGCTCCAGAACAGGTATTTTAGAGCAGTTGGTTTTAATTGATTGGTGTGATGGATCATTTTACATACAGCTAGCCTTAACACAAAAGATTTAACCTCACATGCCAAATTTATATTAATTGTAGAAAAAGATGCAACTTTCCAGAGACTCCTGGATGATGATTTCTTCAATAAAGTGTCCCCATGTATCATGATCACGGTATGCATCTTGCATTTCATCTCCTACACTTAATTTTAGGAATACTTCAGCACTGTAGAGCTGCTCAAACTTGGGCAAAAGGCCAGAATAAAATTACTATGAAACATATTTAACAATATTCTTTAAAATGTAATTATCCTCATAGAAATATATATTCTAAAGGCTTGTTTCCTCCAAACATCTCCTTAGAGCTTGGTAGCTTATCAGCTTCCTGTGCTGCTGCAAAGTTGCTGCTCAGTCTCAGAAAGGCTCAGCTGTTGAGTGACCTTTTGTCTTTCAGGACCTGAGGTTTTGCAAACTCAAATGAAACAGAATTGGTTGATTTTGGATTGTACTGAAAGAGCAGTGGAGCCAGGGGAATTAACAGGAATGTGTAAATGAAATATGCATACAATGAGGAAAACGCAATTCCCCATTCCTAAGAAAGATAAGCACTTCTACTCTGCCACAAAGGGGTCCAGCTTCAGTCAGTCATAGCAAGAACTTGTTTTATATTGTTCCATTACTGCCACAAAGATTTTTTTTTTTTGAGATAAAAAAGTGGCCTTCTCACACCAGCCTATGCAGATAGCAGGGTACATCTACAAATCAACTGCCAGACCCTAAAAATTAACCCTTGAACAGAGGAATGTCTGCTGCTTCTGCAGGGCCCATAATCCAGAACACCTGCCCAGCTGCTCCCAGCCTGGCCCTCCCTCTGCACAAAGCCAAAATAGGAGTGTAGAACTTTCCCTGCAAAACAGCTGCTGGAGAAACATTTCTGCCAGCATTCTGTTTGTTTGCTTGCTTTCAAATGGCAAATGCACACACACATGTAGCCAGATGCTGTTTCAGTTCATTTAAAACTGTCTGCTTTTCTTTTATTTCTTTAGGGAAGAGGCATACCAGATCTTAATACACGACTTTTGGTCAGGAAGCTGTGGGATTCTTTTCAAATTCCTATTTTCACCCTTATGGATGCAGATCCACATGGTAAATCCGTAGAGGTTCAAAGGCATAAAGGGAAAGCAAAATTTGTTTAGAATATCCTTTCTCACTGTTATGTGAAGGTTTTGAGAGCTCAGAAATCCAACACAGTCAGAAGGTGTTGTATCTACATTGATCCCACCTGAAATTAGAGTGCAAAGTGAGAATCAGCTGCTCAAAGAAATAATATTAAGAGATATGAATTACAGACATAAAATATAAAGAAAGACACTTTTAATAAGAGATGTTGGACAATGTGCAAAAGAGCTGGTTATCCTTGGGTTTGAATTGACTGCACACAGAGAGTGTGAAACATTTAACTATATGAAGGTGACATGCTGAGATTCTGATTGTTTTGACATAATCTAAAAATATATGTAAACCATAAGAACCTCACCAGTCATAAAGACATAACTGTTGTGCCATAAAACTGAACTTTTAAACAGTCTCTTTACACCTGCCCACTGTGCAGTCAAACAGACACTTGACTTTTGCTGTTCTGCAACCCAGGTGTAGAAATAATGTGCGTCTACAAATATGGATCTGTGGTGAGTATATTTTTTCCTCTTCATATACATTGTTTTGTAGCCCAGCCTGGGATCTGGAATGCATGAAATGCCTTTGTCAGAATGGGTGCTGCCTTTTACCATTTTTTTTCAACTGAAGTAGGTGATTTTTAGGCCTTTTGTCTCTGCAGGAACAGCTTCTTCCTGCAACAAAAAGAAACTGAGGAGTAATGCCAGGTGTTTCGTGTAACTTTATTTCACAGTTTTTCTCTGCTGCACAGGCAGTTTTCAGACAGTCCAAAAAGAAAAGGGTTCACCATTTAAATTTGTTTCTGCCTTAGAAGAGGAATGAAGGCTGGAGGGACCTTCAGAGGAGGGAAACCTAACTTGTGAGATGGGTGATTCTCCACAAAATCATGTTATGTTGGTAAAGATTGTATTCTGGAGTGAGAATTTGTTTAGGGATACTTGTGTTAGTGTGGAACATTATGGAAGAAGAGGCAAGAGGAATAAGAAAGTATCATCATGTTGCATGGCTAAAGACAAGGTATGGAAACACAACATGGAAGGCAGGCAGGCACAGGTGAAGGCAGAGGGCAGGAGCAGATGGGTGAACTCTTCAGGAGAGAAATGGAAAAATAACATCCCAAGTTAAACTAAAGATCACTGAATGTTATAGCTGAGCTTTTTTATTTTAGTCCATGTCCTTTGAGGCCCATCACCTCACTGTCCCCTCCATCAAGTGGCTTGGTCTCCTTCCGTCTGATCTCGAGAGGTGAGTTATTTCCCCAAAAGAAACAAAAGTATCTGTCTGCTTCACAGGCAGGAAATGCAGTCTGACTCACTGCACAAAAATCCATTTAAATCCTCTGTTCTCTTCATGCATTACTTTGGCTTAATATAAAGAAATAAGTTCAACAAATAAATTTTGAAGTGTGTGAGAAAATTCAATAACTTCACTTTCTTTACAGATTAAACATATGCAAAGATGCCCTGATTCCATTTACAAAGCAAGATGAAAATAAGTTAGCAAGTATTCAAAAGAGACCTTACATTGCTTGTCAGCCACTGTGGAAAAAAGAGGTATTTATAAACCTACTGTTTTCTATTTCTTACTCCCCACAGGACAAATCCTATATCTGACAAGGGTAGTAGAACCAGTCAGATTTTGTAGCTCTAAAAGAAGGCAAGATTGAAAAAGTCTGGGATGTGTCTCTAAACCGCTTTACAGCTCTTAATTCACATATGGGTGGATGGAATTTTCTTATTTAACTTCCTACACACATTAATTTTTCCTCTTTTTTTTTTTCTTTTCCCTTTTAGCTGGAAATTATGGCAGCATCTAAACTGAAGGCTGAAATTCA
Organism: Petroica traversi; assembly: GCA_025920805.1. Classification (NCBI taxonomy): domain Eukaryota; kingdom Metazoa; phylum Chordata; class Aves; order Passeriformes; family Petroicidae; genus Petroica; species Petroica traversi. The sequence continues at coordinate 5,300,009 of JAHLSL010000072.1, read as the reverse complement.
AGTTTTGACTTCTCTCTCATCAGATTACCTGTCCAGAGTCTATTTACCAAACAAACTGCAGTTTGGTGGATGGCTGTGAATGCTGCTCTGCAAATGAAATGTTTTCTATATTTTGATTTATTTTGACTGCACTTAGGGGGGAAAAAGTGCAGAGACAAAGGAGTATCTGTCACTTTTGTGTTCAGTTTCTTTATCTCTGTACCTAGAATATAATTTTTTTTCTTTGTTCAAACTATAAGAGTAATTATGATTTTTGCAGAATTGTGCCACTTCCATTCTGTGGTTTCTGCTGTGAAACAGTGCCAAATGCAATGGTACACAAAGAAAAGAAATACGTTCTTTCTGGCCAGAAAAATGTGAAGTTCAAAAATGTATTCAGGAAGTGTTTTGCCTTCTGTCTTAAAGCACAAGATGTTACTGTACCAAACTTTTTATTTTTGAAGGGAGTGAAAGATTTTGTTCAGAATTTGTTGTACATGCCTCCTTTTGGGAATTATTTTAGGTACAGCATTGTGAGGTTTTGTGTTCACTGTAAATTCAGACCTAAAAGCCAGAAATAAGTCCTTAATACTGCATATCTGAAGCAGCTATAAATCTTCCTGCAATCAAATTACTATTTGTCTTCAATGAAAAAATAAGAAAACGAATGTTACTGATTAAGAATATAATAAACAATCCTGTTAATAATGCACATCATAACAGAATCCCTTATTCGTTTCATTTATTTAGTTGGCTCTAAAACACCAAATAGAAGCTTAGTAGAACTACCTAGTCGAGTTTCTTTTACAGTTGTTCCACCAGTATTAAATCCGAATGAAATGTCCTTTTTCTTTACAGTACAGTGGCAGTGTTACAACAGGCACTGGAATCCCAGGGAACACAGGGCTGCGCCGCTGGACCACAGTGAGGTCACCTGCGGCTCAGGGACAGCCCCAAAAAAAAACCACCCAACCCGAGATGCCTCTGCCGTTCTGGGAAAGAAAACGGGATTAATCCTTTTACTGTGGGAAAGCAAAGGGGCTCGATCCTTTCACTCGGGGAGAGCAACCGGGCTCGATCCTTTTACTCCGGGAGAGCAAAGGGGCTCGATCCTTTTACTGTGGGAGAGCAAAGGGGCTCGATCCTTTCACTCGGGGAGAGCAAAGGGGCTCGATCCTTTTACTGTGGGAGAGCAAAGGGGCTCGATCCTTTTACTGTGGGAGAGCAAAGGGG
>JAHLSL010000072.1:5278654-5298397 GCA_025920805.1 Petroica traversi | reverse complement strand
TTGGGTTTCCCGGGGCGGCCTCGCTGCCGCGGCCCCGGGTGCCAGCGTGGGGCATGGTGGGGTTGGCTCTGCCAGGGGAGCCGGGAGGTGTGGGGGATCCAGCAGCAACGAGAATTGTCTATTTATTTATTTATTTTATTATACTTCGTTCGGTACATTTGTATATCCCTGGGTGCCTCCCAGGGCCGTGCTGGCTGCGGTGAGACGCCCCGGGCACGCTTGAGGGCCTTGCTGGGCTCAACCTTTTGCTCGTTCGCAGGGCAAAGATGAGTCTGTTCGGGTCCACGTCGGGCTTTGGTACCGGCGGTACCAGCATGTTCGGCAGCACCACGGCTGATAACCACAACCCCATGAAGGTACGGCTGTCAGCCCTCTGTGTGCTGTGCTAAAGACTCTTTCTGTAGAATAAGAGCTCAGTTCAGAGTTTTCTAATGTTGTTCTGTCTCGTGTCCTGTGTAGGATATTGAAGTCACATCTCCACCTGATGACAGCATATCTTGTTTAGCGTTTAGTCCTCCAACGCTGCCGGGGAATTTCCTCATCGCAGGATCATGGGCAAATGATGTAAGTACTCCCAGTAAGACGTGTGGATGAATAAAGTGCTTAAACTGAAAAATGGGATCCTAAAAGCTTCTGCAGGGCACCTGAAACCTCCTTGTTGAAGAACTGCATAATTTATGTCCGGTACCAAGGCACTAAGTTTGACATAGTTGATAAATCATCTGCTTTGACAGCACAAACCCAAAAAGAATAAGTTACCGATTGAGTTATCAGAACAAGTTCTTTTGGTTTGAAGGATGAGGTCCCAGCTGGCTCAGGCAGGGAGGGAAGACAAATGTGGGCATGTTTCCTAACTGTTCTGCTCAGCTGAGGATTAAGGGTTCTCCAGGACAGTGGTGAGGGGTGACAGGTTTGCAAGGTACTCTTGAGGTGGAATTTAAGTTGGGGGACTGAGTTTTGGCTCTACAGGTAAAAGGAACATAAGCAGAAAAAAATAATATTTCACTAGTTTTGAAAAAAAACCTAGACTTTGGTGTTATTAACCATACCTTTTGTTGGATAAACAAAGGCTAAGACTAAGACACGTCTTTTGAATTTCCTGTTAATGAGGTTTATCTGCATTTGCTTGTCCTGTTCCAGGTTCGTTGCTGGGAAGTTCAGGATAATGGACAGACAATTCCAAAGGCTCAGCAGATGCACACAGGACCTGTACTGGATGCCTGCTGGAGTGATGTATGTTCTGACTTAAAAACAAATGCACATTTTATACCAGAAGTCCAAATAAATTGGTGTGTGATTTGCAGGCAGAGGAGTGCCACGTGTAGCTACAGCCCAGGGTTATTGTATAGATTTAAATTGCTGTAAATGTGTGCTAAGTGTGCCCCAGTGGAATGGGCTGACATGTAAGAAGCAGATGTGAGTTTAAAAGTTAGGAGTGTATTGAAAGTGAGATAAAAGGCAGCAGCGTTTGTTCTTTTATGGCATAGTCATAAATAAATTCGACTTTTTTGTTTCTTCTTTGTTTTGCAATCCCTGTACATGTTACACTGATGTTACACTGTTACTAGAAGAGGATAAGTCTTGACAGTTTTCCAATAGAGCCAGTTAATCTCTTGGGTTTATTCCTGTTTTTTAGGATGGGAGTAAAGTATTTACTGCTTCCTGTGATAAAACTGCCAAAATGTGGGATCTCAACAGTAATCAAGCAATTCAGATTGCACAGGTAAGTAAAACCCAAAGTAATAAATGAGTTTTCTTATTTTTCTGTCCTTATTAAAAGCTACCTTTCTATTACTTGTATTTTTGAGATAGCAAAGTGCACCTAAACAGGTCATAAAAGTGATTTAAAAATCCTGTTCACCTTTTTCCCATGTTTTACTTGAGAGCTCTTTCCACTGCTGCAGTGATCTCACTAAGAGGGGAAAAAATTTTAAGAAGTCATTCAGTTCACAAATACCAGCTTTCTGCTGCACCAATAACAGGGATTACAATTTACATTTTCAAATTAGAAGTTAATGTCTGCTTGTAGAATATGTAATTATGGTGACTAGAATTAGTTACCAGTTACAATTTAAGAAGAGAGTCTCTAATGATTGCTTCTTGTGTGTTTGTCCTTTCCTTCTTCAGCATGATGCTCCTGTGAAGACCATCCATTGGATTAAAGCACCAAATTACAGCTGTGTGATGACAGGAAGCTGGGATAAAACACTGAAGGTATGATTTTTACCTGAGCAAATGGACACAAAGTGTGCTAATAATTTCTGCATAAAAATATTTATGTGAAGTGAAAATATTTTATGAAGCTGTAATAATTAATGGAATAGCCCCACTTGACAGAGAGTTGCACTGTTGTGATTATAACAAGAATGAAACAGTTATATCCTCTCTTCTGTAGTAATTTTAATTGTATCTTGAGCTCCAGGTGTAAATTTATTTATTTCTCTGTTCCCATCAGTTCTGGGACACCCGTTCACCAACACCAATGATGACACTGCAGCTCCCTGAAAGATGTTACTGTGCAGATGTGGTAAGTCAGGAGATGTGGTGAACTGGTGCATAACTGGGAGTAGGAATAAGTTTGGGGGGGCTTCTGTAGGACAGGACTTGAATACTGGTAGTGTTTGATCTTTGTGAGATTGTAGTAGTAGAACATAATCTAATCTTGGTCGGGGCCTGGAAAATAGGGATTTTCATCATACAAAACACACTTGGTGCTCTTCTAACATCACAAAAATCAGCATGAGGACTGACCTGCCCTTAGTTCTGGACGTTTGTAAACCACTATTGCACTTCACGCTGGAAGAATCAGCTCATAATTAGAATATTTTTGGTGTGCTTAATTTCTCAGTGACAGGGAAACACTGACTTGTTGTATTTGAAGATACGTGTATAAACAAACTTTGTTCTTTATCTATTTCCCTCCTTTTCATTCCTTTAAGTTCTTCAGGGTGTTCTGCCATGCAATTAACACTGGTGTTAATTCTCTTCCAACCTGTTTTACAACCTTATCCAGGTTCATCCTATGGCAGCTGTGGCCACTGCAGAAAGGGGTTTGATAGTTTATCAGCTAGAGAACCAGCCTTCTGAATTTAGAAGAATAGACTCTCCTCTTAAACACCAGGTAAATAATAATATTTTAGTGTATTTATACAGACTGTTGACATCCTGGACTCAACATTTTTTTGTAAAAACATGCAGTGTTTCAAAAACAAATTATCTTAGCATGGCTATGACCCAGTTTGCCATTGATCTATTGCTGATCTTCACAAGGATTTTAGAAATTTAAATACTGTAGGCCAAATTCTAACAGAATTTGAGCTATCTCTTGACCTTGCTTAGCCTTGCATTGATGTTTGTGATGTTTTGTGTCCCTGTGGAAAAGATGTCTCTGTCTAAAACTCCTTTGGATCTCTCTCAAATTCAGCATCGCTGCGTTGCAATTTTCAAAGACAAAGTGAACAAACCGACTGGGTTTGCCCTTGGCAGCATTGAAGGCAGAGTAGCTATTCATTATATCAACCCCCCAAACCCGTAAGTATTCAATAAAACATCCTCTTTTTATTGCTCAGCTCACAATGATGAGAGTAAAAAACCTTTTTTTTCTTTAAAAACTTATTTCTTTCTCAGTGCAAAGGATAATTTCACTTTTAAATGCCATCGCTCCAATGGAACAAACACATCAGCACCTCAGGACATCTATGCTGTGAGTATCCAACATGTACCATGTACTCCTAATGTAAAATTGGCTCTGAATTGTTTGTTCTCCTTGACCTTTTATCTTCCATAAAGTTCTTGGGCATGTTTAAAGACCTGTCATAATCATTCTTTAAGAGGAGAGGCAAATTTTTGTACTTGCCATGAAACAAGCACTAAATCAGCCTTTCATTGAATCTTCTTGTCAACAAGTGGAGTTGACTCTTGTTAATTTTGCAGCTATTGAAACAACAGCTGTGTAATGGCATTATGCATTGAATTATTAGGTGCTAGGCCAAAAATATGGTGCTTTTCTTGTTGCTTTGGTGATTTTTCTTTGGCTGTTTTTGGGGTTTTTTCCCCTAGTTGAAATTTAGTGTATTTACTCCTGTAGGCTTCAGCACATCTGCTGTGAGTGTTGCCCTCCCCTGTTGCTGTGTGTGGTGTTTCCATGGTGTTCTGTGTGGTTCTGCAGGTCAATGGGATTGCATTCCACCCTGTCCATGGTACTCTGGCCACGGTGGGCTCTGATGGCAGATTCAGCTTTTGGGATAAAGATGCACGGACAAAGCTAAAAACCTCTGAGCAGCTGGACCAGCCAATTTCTGCTTGTTGTTTCAACCACAATGGCAATATATTTGCTTATGCTTCCAGCTACGATTGGTCAAAGGTAAGAAAGGTTTAGTTGCAGTTGACTCTTCTTCTTGTGAGGCTTTTGCTGTTCTTCATAAATAGCAGCTGAGTCTTTCTGATTCTTAAGGAAACTTAAAATGGCCATTTTGGCCACCTGATGGAGTTCAGCACTGCACACGTGGATTTGTGGTGTTCCAGCTTCAGCTGAACGATGCTGCTTTGCAAATGTGGATGAGCAAAATGTAAATTCCCTGACTCAGAGGCTGCTGTGGCTGCTCACACACGTTGTGCCGTGGGCAGTGTCACAGGGCAGCGTGGCACCCTGACAGCTTCCCACAGAGCTGGTGAAATGCACATCTCTGCTGCTTGTGCAGGAAAAAAAGCTGTGACTGATCATAAACACTTACCCCAGTGTTTGAATGCTCTGTGTTAAATTTTCACTGCCACTCAGTGAGGCTTTTTGATGGTGCTTATTTATGGATTTCTCTTCCAGACTTAACAATAGAGATGGAACAGAACCACAGCAAGCCATAATCTGTGGAAAATCAATACTTACAAATAGTTTAAGAAGGGAGGGCAGCAAGGTTGAAATGTAACTAATTTTCAGGGTGCTTGGAGGATAATGTTCCTTGTGGTTTTGAGTGAAATGAGTGCAGAAGTCAGATAGATCTCAACTGCATGCCACAGAGAGCTAAATTTTAATTCATTGCATTGTATTTAGTTCTCTGCCCACGTTAAAATATTTGTTGGTGCCAGGGCAGATGAATTCCTCAGTTGTGATGCTTGGGTAGGTTGCAGTGGAATCTTTCAGATCTGTAAACCAATATTAAGTAGTAAAATCAGTTGGTGCTAAGTGCTAACCTTCCTTCCCAAACCATTTCTTGTCCATAGCGTTGGTAATTTCCAACCTGCATGTTGGAGTTCAGTAGCTTTATTAGTGTTTACTCTCCCTGATTTGCATACTTGGGTATTAATTTAGTAATGTGCATGCAAATTATATGAATATGCAAAGCAGCACATTTGCATCTGCAGTTGGGGAACAGAAAGCTCTGCAGTTGCCTGTAGAACTTGGGCTTCACTTTGAAAAATGTGACCTTATGTCATTTAAGAAATAGAAAATACAAAGTGAAGCTGGGTAGCCATTAAAGGTTTAGTTTCTTCTCTGCCTAGAATGACATTTAAAATAAATCCTACTGAGGGCTTAGGCTGCATCTGTAAAGTAGAACTTGGATATATGTGGTTATTTTTTATTAAAAATACTTTATAGTTTTAAAATGGATAAAAGTCTCTTAAATTCTACTTTATATGTATAGTTCTTGTAATTGCTTGTTAGAGTAAGCTGTTTGTAATCCATCAGTGTGTTCCAGGATCTGGTCTTAAGGGCTTTAAGATTAAATCTTAAACCAAACTAATGGAATATTCATATTGTTTCATTTTAAGTAATGCTGTGCTGATATTTTCTCTTTGAAGAGAGTAAATGTAGATTATTTTTGTCTTTAGGGTCACGAATTCTATAATCCACAAAAGAAAAACTACATTTTTCTGCGAAATGCAGCAGAAGAGCTGAAACCCAGGAATAAGAAGTAGTGAGTCTGACTTGAGCTCCTCTACTTGTTCTGCCCTTCTGCCATTTGTGCCCTGTTGCACCATGGTTCAGTCAACTTTGGATCACAAGCATTTAGCAGGAACTGTAAAAATTACACTCAATGTATTCTGACTTGCTGGAGAACATTTTCTAAATTTGATGTGTGTAAGAAAGAGAGGCTCTTGCTGACATGACTTAACCACTCTCTGTTCCACAGCAATAATGAAATTGCAGCAAAATCAACATCTGGGGTAGATATTCCTGCTTTGAAGTGCAACCATTTGTATCTCTGGATTTATTTTGTTAGTACTACATTAAAATATGTTAATTACAATAGTTCTGGAGAAGTTGTATAAATACTGTATTTTTTGTAAGTACTTGGAGAATCCAGTAATTCTTCTCAATGGAGGCTTGGGTTTTTTTTCTTATTAATAATTCAGGGGTTCTTCATTGCTTTCTGGATTTGAAATGGAAGCATTGTCTGCTGTATGCCAGGAAGAAATGCCTTGCAAATAGTTTTCCCTTTTTTTAGATGACAAGGAAGGTATGTAAGGGGCCAAGAGCAGTGACAAACTCAAGACAGAAGATGGGCCCAGTGCAAACTTTAGGTTTTTCTGACACTCCTGCAGTGGATGAGACTCCTGAGCAAACTGCTTTTTGCAGCTCAAAGGAGAAGCTGCAGTGGTGCCAAGTGGTAAAACAGCTCAGTGGCAGAGTTCAGGAACATGAGCAAACCTGTAAAGGTTTTATTCATGACCAAACCAATGTGTGCAAAATCCTTTAGACCTAAACTGCTTTGGAGCTGACACTTTTTAGAGTTAAAAGTTGAATTTTTTACATTTCTCTTAACGTGGTTTTGTCCTGTAGCAGGGTGTTCAGGACTGAAAAAATACTCATTTTTGTATGAACTAGAAAGTAGTGCTGGGGAGCTTCATCCTGATCAAAAATGCTGTGAAACAAAACGAGTGGGTCTCTTTCTGACTTGAATCTACCACTGTTTACTTTTAACTAGCCAGTTGTATACATGCCAAAGTTTCCTTTTTGAAAGTGAATGCTTATTATTCCTGTCTAACTATTGTTTGTTTGATAATGACTGAATAAAAAGGGGATGGGGGGGGAGCATGTATAGAAATACATGGCATATTGTACAAATTCTCTGTAAAACTGTTATGGTTTTTGCTGATGGTTATGGATTCATGCTACATTTCAAATAAAATTTTTACTAAATGCTTTTTTATATTCTGAAGTTCTGTTATAATAATGTGGGTTGGGTAATGTGCTTTACTTTTAGAAGTCCTTCAGTGTAACTCAGTGAAAGTCAGGCCCTTTTCCTCCAGCTGCTTGAGCTGGGAAATCCAGTGTATTTTCCATGTTTCACTACAAGTGATTCCTCTGGGTTTGCCTCAAAGAATTGGGAGAACTGGTGTGAAAGGCTTTTTGTTTTGTGAGGATGAATAAAGTTCATTGCTTTTTCAGCAGCCAAACACCTGACAGTGTGAGTACAAATGAATCATAGACTCTTCAGACTCTCTCCAACCCTCTGTCCTTTCACTCCAGACTTCCCTGAGTTCATCAGATTTTGCTGGATGGATATTTCTTGTTTGCTATAGAGGAAAGTCCTTGAAATACACCCAACTCTGTTGAGGGATGATCTTTTTCTGGTTTATTTCTCAAGATAGTGGTGGTTTTTTTTTCCCTTCTATGTTTTGCATAGTTTTAGATGTCACATTCATGCACCATTTGTTTTCTTTAGGAAAGAGTTCCCAGCACTTTTATCAGTACCTGGTCATTTGCTCAAACATTTCTTTGGTTTCTGTTGATTTTTTTTTTTTCCCCTGATGTTGTGATTGTTATGCAGCAATCTTTGGTTGTTAGCGCATTTTTCCAGACTTCCCAGTCATCTGAACCAAGGAACTGCAGGCTCAAGATTCGGTGCATGTGATCACTGATGTGTGCAGAACTCCCACTGGTGTAAACAGGCAAGAATGGAATGTGTCATTGTTCCTTGCTTTAAAAAAAAATCTCGTTTTTAAATACTCAACAATGTGAATGAGTGGGAGAAAATACCAGCAGGTTCATTTCTCTGGGATCCAGTGGAGCTGCATCTGCTTCAGTGGACTCTGAGGCCAGCACTGGTGAGTCTTGTTTCACAACACATTATGTGTTAATATGTTGAGTACTTACTCTGCTGGACTCAATTTCTTTGTCAGTGAGGCTTCAGAATTATTTAGTCATCACTTGCTACTTGTTCAGACTAATTTTAGAAGGACATAGTTTCCATTCTGTAGCTGTGCACATTAGATGTGTTCAGCTGGGAGGAGAGTCCTGGCTTTGAACTGAACTGTTTTCCATTACTCAAGTTAAGAGAACAGATTGGCAATTTACTCTTCCCTGGAATTATTGTGAGGTTCTGTAAAGTACACACAGCTGTATCCCTTCAAGCATCAAAAATAAGTGAGAGTTTATTCACACCCTCCAAAGTGTTAATCCATTTCTAGAAATGTATTAACTTGCTATTCTATGGCAGTAACCTGTCCCAAAAACCTGAAGGATGGAAGATTCTATCATGTACTCAAAGCTAACCATAGGAATGCTTGGTTTATAAAATCTTTAGTTTTCTGAAAGTTTGCTGACAATGTGTTTTATTGCAGGAAAAATAATATTTGCCATAAGGAGCAGCCCAGTTAAAACCCCTCAAAATGGGAACATTTTACAACATTTTCAGATGAGTTTCCTGCTGCTGCTCTCACGTGTCAGTGGTTTTGCACATTGGTTTAATGAAATGTATTTCAGAAAACTAAGTAATTGGCAAAGTTTGTCTGCTAAAGCCTTTCACAGATGAAACAAGACATGTTTGCACAATGGCAGGCAGGCAGAGTATTGAGTTACCATCTGCCACAGGAAATGCAGTCCTGAATTGGTGAGTACTCCAGCTCAGCTCCTAGGCCAGGAAACTGCTCACTGAGAGGTGTGGATTTGAGATGGAGCTGGGATTAGGTGTGTGTGGGATATTTCAATTAAACTGTTGCTTAGGCCTGGCTCAGTTTAATGGTGGGGAAGTGCCCGTGATGAGGAATTGTGTCAAATCACTATCTCGAGGTTTTACTTTGAAATTATAGAAGCCATTTATTTCTAATTTGTTTGCCTTTTGCAGAACCTGGACAAAATGAAGTGGCTGTTAATTTTTATGTGTTCAGATTGACTAAGTGCCATTTGCAGTCATTTGGGTAAAACTGATGCATTAAAAAAAATCCCTGCTGCAGGGTCCCGTGTAAATCATTTCCCTGGGTTGTTCAGCTTTACCAGCCAGGTGATGCTCACCTGGAGCTGCAGCACACAATAATGCCAGACAAACTCAGAGCAGGAACAATCCCCCAGTGCCTTTCCCTTCCCCGGCAGCTGCTTTGGAAGCCGTGGCTGTAACTCTGCAGTGGCGCCAGGCGATGGCAGTGCTGGTGGCTCCTGAGCCGGGGCTTCTGCACGGAGCTGGAGTGCTACTGGAATGCAAGGTACAGCTATTTGTAAAAGCAAGCTATCCCAAAATACTCAGAGAAAATATGAAGATTAAATTAATTTCTGAGTTTTTTCAGGAGTGTACTGGTATCTATAAACATAAATTTTTAGAACAAACTGTGCAATGCTCTTTTAGCTGCTCTGACCAAGCAGGTTCCCCTTTTCTCAAAATCAGGCCCTGAAGGGGCTCTGAACCAAGTCACCCAAACGTGTTTCTTCTTCTCCTCACTGCTGGCCTCAGGATTCCTGGGCTCCGGGCTGGTTCCTCCCTTCCTTGTGCCCTCGAAGGTGCCAGGCTCTGGGCCAGCCCAGTGCTGCTGCTGAGCCCATGCCAGACAGGGGAGTGTGACAGCACCCAGGGCTCTCTGTGCAGTGATGGAGTTAGAAATGCTCAGGGCAGAGCTGGGACACAAATCCTACTGGACAGTGACTTGTGACCCCTCCTGGCCACGGTGCCTCCACTGCCCTCTGCTCCCAGGGGACTGAGTGACTCATTCTGGGACATCATCTCCAAGTCTAAATGATGATTGCTATATTGATACACTAATCCATGGAATAAGATCCTCTGATCTGCAAAGGCTCCAGGCTATAAGAAATTATAAATCCTTTATTTTGCTACTTACAGATTGTACTGTATTGATGCTATTTGTAGAAATCCTGTGCCATACTAATCATAAATTCTGTGCTGTGCTAATCAGAAAACCCTTGATTGTAACTCAAATTTAGTGCCGTCTGTATTTTGCCAAAGACCCCTAAAAGAACCCATCTGTCCCCTTAGTGTCAGGTGTTAACAGGTGTAGTTAAAAAGAAAAAAAAAGCATTAATATCTGCACTGACAGAACGTTGTCTTTGCACACCTCAGGCTGTGAGCTGGAGTTGGTAGAACTGTATTTCATCCTGCAGTGGTGTTCAAACAGCTGGAAAACATCAATTGATATTTCCAGGTAAGCTTAGGTTTATACACAGCAGTGCAGGGCCCATCCTGCTCTCAGCAATGGGACAGCCATTCCATGAGTGGAAACTGCTGCTGCTCTTCCCTTGCAGCTCAGAATAAACACAGCAACACCAGCTGCAGGTTTGGTGCTTTCAGCAGCCACGCTGGGGCTGCCATGGTGCTCTGTGTGCTCGTGGAGCAGCCTGTGCTCCCAAGAATCTGCAGCAGGGGACCAGCCCATGGGAGCAGAGCCTCTGGAGTGGCACTCGGGGACATCAGGGATGTCCTTGTGTGAGCTGAGAGTGGCAGAGCCCCAGGTGGGTCTCACCTGATGCAGGATGAGGAGGTCAGACCAGTTTGATCTCACTCCTTCCTCAGGAGCAAAGCAACTCCCAGGTGTTTGCACCACTGAGCTGCTTCTGAAGTGGGGATGGTGCTACATTTGGTAAAAGTAACTCATGTTTTTAGGTCTTGGTTGTAAGGTAATATGAGACTGAGGCAGCACCACAAAGGGGACCATGTGCCTTGGGAACATGGACAGAGCAATTCCAAATGTTTGTGTTGCATCAGTTCTGCAAATGCTTTTTGTTGCAGTGCATAAAAGACACAATACCTGCCAGCATCAGCTTTGGAAAGAGAGACCGTTTTCTTCTGTTGACGAATTATCCAGTGAATATATTCAGTTTGAAGGGACACTTCAATAATTTAGCAGGCATGTGCCAGGTAATATAGGAGCTTTTGTCTTGCTGGTGGCACAGATCTTGAATGGTGTGTAACCCAATCCCTGGCTTTATGTGCTCAAGGAAGTGTTTGGTATAGCTCCTGTATCAAGTGCCACTGAAAAGCAGGCCTAGATAAGAGATTAAGGTAATGCTCTTCTCTGGGCACAGGGAAAGTTTACCCTTTGCTGGCCAGGGTGTCCTTTGCAGGCAGTGAGAAGTGTGGATGTGCTGAGATCCAACAATGAGTTTGTTGTAGGAATAGCAAAATGCTGGAAAAACTGCGTGTTAAATACTCAGCTTAGCTAAGCCTCTCATTCTTGGGGGTGAAGTAACAATGCTTTGTAGTTTGATAGGGAATGCTTTCTGTCATTGATGTTTCCTAAATGCAGATTGTTGGTTTGCTGGACCAGACAGGAGAGGGATAATGTTCAGTTCCTGGGAACACTGTGAAACAAAACTCAAGTAATGGATTTTCTTCAGCCTTTCCCAAGGTACTTCCTTGTTGTGCCATCTCCCAGAAATGTGTAAGCTCAAATGTCCGTTTCTGACTCACTGCCAACTGGTTCAATCACCTTTTCCTTGCCTGTAAAATGCAGCTCACTACTGATCTACAGCAAAAAAATTCATTTTGTTTAGGTTATGCCATGATTATTGCACTCAGAAATGGGCAGACATAATGCAGCGGCTCAAACTGTTCTCAGATGACTAAAACTGGAGTTCAAATACAATCTTTACAATGTTTTTTTTCTTTGGAAGGACAGCTGTCTGCCATGCTGCTGCTGCTGTAACAGTGGGATTTACATGGAGTCAGGTATCACTTACTGACAGGTAATTGCTTTCTGCAGATACCTGACTCTTTTCCTTGGAGGTCTCCCTTTCCTAAGTAATGTTCATTCTTGGTCTGTAGCAGCAGGGTTGCAGACAGCAGTTGGTTGTTTAGACATTAATGTTTAATTTATGGAACAGTATCTATAGAATTGTAAAGAAGAACATCTACATTGGTGGAACTGTCAGACTTCAAACACGAGCATGTAGCATTGCAGAAACACTTTCACTGAGCTGAAACAGCTTTTCAAAAAAACCACAGAAAGATGGCAAATGTCTGTTTAAAGAGAACAGCTTAGCAAAACCTTTCTCATTGAGCCCTTGCAGCTTTTGTTCAGCCACTGGCTGTGTGATGCAATGGGAGTCTCTGCAGTGCTGACCTGGGTCTGTCACAATGGCTGAGCTCACCCAGTTCATCATCTGAGCACCTTTCTTTGGTCCTGCACACAGCAGCAGCGGGATGAGAGAAAGGCAGATTAAACTCTGCAAACTGCTCTGAATGTGGCTTGGCCCAGGCTGACATTTCCCACTGCTTGCTGCTTAACAGGCCTCCTTATGGGTGGAGCTGCCACAGCCACACTTCTGGTAAGGAAACAGAAAAGTGGTTTTTATCTCCTTGTAAGCTGATGAAAATGTTCTCTGAGGTAGGACTGGCACCAAAGGGCAAACCACACTCCAAGCAGCAGAATGGATTTCCTGACCCAGTGCTGATCCCAAACACCTCATTCACGAGCTTGACTTCAAAACATAGCTCAGCTGCTCTGCCAGCCTGTGTGTCCTCCTGAGAATGCACCTAAAACACACCCTCCTTCTTGTCTTGCCCCTTTCTCTGAGTGCTTCCCCACCAGCTAAAGGCATGACAGCACCAGCTGGGCCCTGTGATTTAGCAGAAGTGACCAGGCTTTGTTCCCTTTTCATGTACAGCTGATGTCACTGTCCTGTTGCAATGTTGGGGACATGGTGTGGCTGGCATTGAGCTGGTGATGGCTTTTCCTCCTCAGGAATCTCTGCTCCAGCTGGTTGGATGTGGGTGTTGGACTTTCAGGAACTGGATGGCATTGCCCAAGTGAGCTTTGACCCTTCCAGTCAGCAATTGTGCTGCCCTGCTGTGGCATCATTATAAATTATTTTCTTTTTTTTTTTTTTTTTTTTTTGCAAAAGGCCCATTTTGAACTTTTTGAGATTGTCTAGAAGCTGGAATCATCCTGCCCACATTTCAGTGCAGGTAACTGTGTTGTTTTTTTTTTTTAAATACCTTTTGAGTCTCCATGGATAAAGCTTCTGTATCCAATGCTGATATGTTGGTTTGTTGTCTTGGCATTCCAATTGTGTTTATATCCTGTTCAAACCCTCTGCAACGAACCTTTGCTGCCTTTTGTTTGAGTAGAGTAGACATGGTAACTAGAAGGCTCTAAGGGTTTCAAACAAAACCTTTAAGGAAGGTTAATTACCTTGCCAATATCTTTTCTTTTTGTGTATGATCTGCACCTGGCCAGGTTCATTGTGGGCATTAAAGACTTCTAAAAGTCTCACAACTGGAAAAGTGGTATCAGAGCAGGATTGTTTGTGTCATTGAGTGTGATGTGACAGAAGAATCTGACTAAACTACAGCAATCTGGAGAAAAGGACCTTGAGGTTAAGGAGGGGATCCATGGGTGAGACCTGGCTGTGCCCATGGGCAGGGGGATAGAAATGGGTCTGCCCCAATGCTGGGGATGTGTTCCAGCTCTGGAGTCACTTTTCCTTTGCTGTTGGTGATGCCGGAACAATTTTTGTCTTTTCTTTTATATCCCTTTTACACAGCTCTGTGTACCCACAAGCATTACCATGCACACTTGTAACCTTCACTCAGTTCAGTGCTCAGTGCTCTGGGAGTGCCCTGCAGGCCCTGAGGCTGAAGAGCCCAGAGCTGCAGAGCCAGGGACACCAAACATTCTGCTGGCTCAGGAAGCCAAGGGCCCCTGGCAGGACAGATTCTGGAAAGTCGAGCTGAGCCCAGCCCAGCCCCAGCATTGGGCTCCCTTGTTGGATCTGGGCTGTGCAAAGTCTAGAACTGGTGTGTGTGACTGACGGGGGTGCATTTGCCACGCTGGCACCTGGGGGAAGTGGATGCATCAAACGGGATCCTGATTCAAATCCTGAGGGAAAGACCCCAACCCCTTTAACCGTGTCTGGCTGCATTTCCTAACACCAGGAAAAGGCATCATTGGGAATATTTGTTGTGTCCAGCCAGCTGTGCTCCACACCCCAGAGCTGAGACAGCTTCTTTCATATTCCTGTATCCTGACTATTCCCTGGCTGGAGTGGGTGGACAGTTCCTGCTCAGTTTGTGCTACCCCTGTCACGTGCACTCCCATGGAAAGGTCATGAGATGTGGCCCTGGCAGCTTTGGCAGAGATTGTCAGAAGCCTTCTGGCATTTTCTTTTTTTAAATCAGAAAACACCACTTTAACATAACTCCACAAATATTTGGGGAAAAAATTAAAATAATTAATGCTGTTCCAAAAGGCCTTATATTTTCTGCTCCCTTCCTTTAAAGAATATTAAATTATTTCTTGCTCATTTTAAAATGCAACTTTATGGTTTTCAAACTTAAAAAGTATGAAGTTACAATTAATATTTTCCCAAAGTACAGCATAAAATTGAAATAGCAAAAATATTTGTTTAACTATTTTGAGATGTAGTTTGCATGGTTAACTCAAATGGAATGTTTTTTTCTAAAAAACTTTTTAGAGGGAGGAAAACCCTTCTGATAATTAAATCCCAGCCTGAGAGAGGATTAAAAAGAGAGAGATTTTCTGTGCAGGAATTCAAGAAAGAACAGTATCTTTATTGGAGGTTGTGTTTAGCAGGTGAGGACAAGTGGTTTTATCTCCTTATCTTTCTCTCCCTTCTCCCTGCCTTGCAGATTTGGGGAAACCTGAGCCAGTTCCTGAAGAAACTCTTCCTCCATGGCATCTCCAGAGGCAAAACTGAAAGAATGGGCAGTATTCTGGCCTACATATTTAATGTTCTGCTGCCATCACCTAGTGCTGTCACAGCAGGAGAATGTTTTTGGATCTACAGCTCCTGCTCCCCAGTCCTCACTGCCAGTGGAGGAGTTGTGGTAGAAAATCTGGAGAGAAACTTCTGCCTAGAAACCACCTTGAGCTTTGCTTTGTCCTATTACTTTCCTGCTTCTAATCCTTTATCATCCCTTTCCTGCCTTCTACAAAGTAAAGAAGAAACAAAGATCAGCTGGAGAAAGGTTTCCTGGATTTGTGGCATGATTTAGCTGCAATATGAACATCTGCACTTTCCATTAGTCATTCACTGAGAGGCCAAAGAGAGATCATCCCCAAGGGCACAGGGAAGGCAAGGGTTACCATTGCCCAGGGCCAAGGCATTACAGTCCTGGTGATGACAAAACTATTTGGCAGAGATGCCAGCAATGCCAGAAAACAAGCCCCCATCCTAATGAAGGGCAGTATTTGGATTGCTCAGAAAGCCAGCCCAGCTCCCTGCTGTCAGACTGTGACAATCCCCAGCTGGCAGCCCTGGGCTGATCCCAGCCCAGTGTCATTCCAGCTCCCCAGAGGGCTGTGCCAAGGCTGGGGAGAGACTGTGCACACACAGCTCCCAGGAGCTGTACCTGGATAAACACTGAACTGGAGATGCTGGAGGAGAAATTCCCCATGGGGAGGGGAACCAGCACCAAGAAATGTGGCTGTGACCACTCAAGGTGGCTGCAGCACATGCTCACCATCTTTCCTTGCTGGCCTGGTGCTTCCTGGTCCCAAACAGGTGCCTCATCCTTCCCCTGACACACTTGACTGGCACAAGGGCCAAGCTGTGCTCTGAGGAACTCCTGGGAAATGGTGATGGTGGCACAAAGAGCAAAGCACAACATTCCTGAGCACAGACATTCTCCCTGCTGGCAGCTGCAGAGGAGTGAGCAAAGTTATGGCACAGCCTCTCTGTTTCCTTGGCCATATTACGCCTTTATTTTCATCTAGACTCATATCCAAGGCTTGCAGTGCACTTCCTGTGGCAAGATCCTCCAAGCAGTTATGAGCTCTGCAATTCCTCCCCCAAGCCTCTTCTTTTTCAGGAATCTTGTTTGCAATTACCATGGTTCTGTTTGTCCTTTGTCATGGCACAGATATGCAGTTTTCATTTTGTGAAGGGACATCAAATGGGAGGGCAGGAAGGTTTGGAGAAGAAGAGTTAGGTTTTTAATGACATTTCCTTAGCCACACTCTCTACCATAAGCTTGTGGTCCAGCAGAAATGAGTGAGGTGTCCCATTTGTTGTTCTCTCAGTCCCAGAGTTACCAATGTCCATATCCATGGTTTTTTAATGCAGGTTACTGGAACATTAAACGAGATCACTCTGTGCCCACCAGAGCTGATGGTCTGCTCGTGTGTAGCCAGCAAAAGGAAACAGAGTTCACTCAGCATCCCCAGTTCTGGAATATTCAGAAGAGGAAATAGTCCCATTGGAAGATTCCTACAGGAACCAAAGCCAAAAGCAGCCCTGATTTGGAACACCCTCTGCTCAACTGCTTTGTTACAAGTGGCCCAAAGAAGAATGATTTTCATTTTTTAATTCTTGTTGCAGCAGCAGCTCTGGGTTAAGCAATGGCTATAGTGTGCTCAGGGCACCAAACTAGAAAATCTGAGACAGAAGGCCCAGATGCAGAATTTCCTGCTCTAACCTAAACCAAATGCCAGTGCAGGCAGCTCCCCTCAAGATCTCCCTGTTCACAGCCTCGCTGGTGGCCAGCATCCAGACTGAGCATTAGTAAAACTAACAAACCAAACAGTTCCCACAGTGAGTCCCTTGCTCTCCAGTTAACTTATTTAACTGTGGAGTTCTAGGGGGGATGTTTCATCTGCTGTTGTTGCAATAAGCGAGTATCCATGGCAAAACCCAAGGGCACTGCCCTACAGCAATGAAGTCTTGGCTAAGCAGCAGCAGGAACTGAAAAAGGCCAGAGCTCCACAGTAGCCCTGCTCCATTTTAAAAATAAAGTTTGCTAAGAAGTGAGGCAGGTTCTTCAAAGGCTTGCAGGTCAGACCTGGGATGCCTCAAATCAATTTTTCCAAAGACAGTGGGGGAAGAAAGGGAAATACTCAGACAGGTCTACAAGGAGAGCACCACAGAGCTTCACTGTCCAGGGAGGGACTTGGGGGCTTTGCAGAGGGCAAAGAACATGGAACATTTCCCCTGCTGCTCTTTCCCCACCTCTGTCCTGTTCTTGTGCTCCCAAAGGTAAACCTATCTACCATAATTTGTTTTTCATCCTTTAGGCAGGCCCATTGCTGCATGGTTCTGTACCTGGATAATCTCGCAGTGCCACCTTCTCTAGGATTTTCAGTGGAATCATGACATTGGTTTGGTGATCTGCAGCTGCTCCATTCCACCTCTTGGATAATGCTGCTGGACTCCACCAGAAGGAGCCTTTGTGTATTGGTTTTGCATAAGCCTCAAGGAACGTATTAAGATGTAAGTAAAACCCCAGTGAGTCCTCTTAACTGTGTTGAATTATCATAAAATTAATCTTCCCAATCTGAATGAGAATAGGATGCTCTGGATTTGCAATACAAATCCTGTACATTAAGGATATGGATGGTTGTACACCCGCTGCAAAGGATGACTTTTCTCCCAGCCTCCTCATTGACTGACCTGTGTAATTTTATTTCTTAATAACTACAGAGGACTAAACACACCCCTGCAATAGCTCATATCAGGTCTGTGTTCCCCTCTTGCAGCTTGCTCTTGTGCTAAGCATTGTCCTGCCTTCCCCAAAGCAGCTTCATACTTTGAGATATGTCTGTCTTTGGCCAGAGAAAGTTGAAATATATTCTTCTCAGGTACTCCTTTCATTGCAGTAAGAGCACAGGGAGGTGTCAGCACACAGGCTCTGCCAAGCTCCTGCAGCTGTGATCTGATGGCTGGATTTTATCTGTAGGTGTTTTGAGGAGGACGAGAATTTTCACAAGAAAAAAATTAAAGGAAATTAATTAACTTCCATCAAGTTATCCTTCCTCAGTTTCCCTGCTGTGTTTGTGGTGACAGCTCATTAGGGGCTGTGTTTGCAATAGCTGCACCATGAGACAGGAGATTTCATTTCCCCTCCTGCTTTCCAGGATGTGGCTGAACCCAGGCCTCCCCCAGCAATGCCAGCAGCACCAGGGGTTTGTGGTGTTCACCCAGCACAGCTTTAGCTTTAACTCCTTTCTTGTTCAATTCTGGCTGTAGGAGAATCCTGTTCCTGCCTCGAGGGAAGAAGAGGAGCTGGGATTTCTCCTTTGAGCGATGTGGGGCTCACGTCTAAAGAAGAAAAAAGCCTGTGCTGTTTTTCCCCCCATGGAGAACAGAGATGCTGCTGCTCTCTGGAGAACTTTGCCAGCCCTGCCTGCCCTGCAGAGGAGCCGGAGTCTGGTTGGATGATTTGAACCTTTGCCATCATTTGGAGCAGAATGGAGCTCTGTAAAAGGACAGTGACTGAATGCCAACTGGGTTGTCATTAGCTCGGGCGGCCCAGGAAGCAGCTGATGTGCAGTTTGTGGTGGAAGTCATGCAGACACAAGGGGTGACTCAGGGGTGGAGAGGCCCCAGCCCCTGGCTGCAGTCCCACCCCACAGGTGTATTCCAGCCTTGCTGCTGCAACCTGTGGCTGCACAAGACACAGAGGCTCCACAGAACATCCATTTGCAGAATGCTGTCCATTTTGCAGTGATGTTGGGTGCTGCTGGCCCAGCTCCATCTTTCTTCCACAGTAATCAAAGGAAATGCGCCCTAGTCTCGAAGTCTGCTGCTTCAGGACTGAAAAGCTTAATGGCTTTCCTTGGCTTTTTTTTCCCCTCTCTTATGAAGCATAGGGTGTTTAGAGCTATGGAAGTGGTGCAAGAAAAATATTAATGAATAACTATGGAGTGCAGACATTAATGCATTCCTTTCTCTTGAAATAATTGGCTTTTCTCTGTGGGGTCTGTAACAAAAAAGTGTCTGCAGAGTCTGAACCTGCTGTATAGAAGCCAAAGGAGATGATGATTTAGAACTTCACTGGCTTTTGTTTTTTTTCTAAAATGTAATCTTTACATTTATCATGGTGCAAAAAATCTCTTTCTGTGAGAAATTATAAACCTGTGGCACAGAGGCAGTTCTTGAGATTCTGGGTGATGGAAACTATGAATAATGATTTCTGAGATCCTCTCCCACACCCCAAACTCCAACTGATGCTGAAGAGGAGGTATTAAAGCATTGCAAGCACCCCACCATCAGTGTTCTCCAGTGGCAGGTTCTCAAGTTCCAAGTAACTTTTCCGCTTTTGTTTTCCTGCAGTTACAGACCAAGGGGTACACACAGCACATACGGGGCTGTGCTACAGGAACAATTCTCCCAGGTTTGAATCACAGGCCAGGTCAGAAACCTGCAAGTCGGGTACTTCACAGCCTTGTACTTCAGAGCAGGAGCTGCCCATCCTTTCATGGAACAAAATACAGAAGGAGGTGAACCAGACTGCTGACATCCAGCGGGAACGGGAATGGTGCATCCCTGTCCCAGAGACAGGCTGCACAGGTGGAGGAGCAGGAGGCTCAAGAACCTGCTTGAGAAAGGCAGCTCTGAACCTTTGTCCACTCCTCGCCCCCCTCCCTGGCGATTGGGTTCAACACCAGCCCTGAGGCTCCGACCTCGCCTTTGCCACCCGGGTGCCACAAAGGCTTTGTCCCCGACCCTGCCGGGCCCGAGCCCTCGGCGCTGCTCCGTTTGTGCAAGAGCAGCGGGCCGGGGGTGCGGGACAGGCGCGATCCTTCCTTGGCGAGCTCCCTCAGGAGCGCTGCCCTCGCCCC
>JAHLSL010000072.1:5259378-5278254 GCA_025920805.1 Petroica traversi | reverse complement strand
CCCCCGCTTTTCCATGGAGTCCCAGCAGCCCATCCCATCCCGCCGTGCAAGCGAGGCTGCACGGAGGGAGTTCAGCTCCCGATTCGAAATAGAACAATAAATAAACTCCACTTAGTGCCTGTTGCCGGAGTGTTTACAAAGCACCGTTGCTACAAACAAGGCTGTGCTCGATTCCAGGTGACCATGGCAGACAGAGCTGCTGCTGAAAGAGCTTGCAAAGACCCAAACCCCATCATTGACGGCAGGAAAGCAAATGTGAACCTGGCGTATTTGGGAGCAAAACCAAGGAGTATTCAAACTGGTGAGGCATCCAGGAGATCCCATCTCTCTCTATTAGAATAACTTGTAAGACGAGGAAGCAAGTTGCTGGGGCTGGAATCATCTGATCTGATGATGGGTGGTTATCTGTCCCCCATAGTTCTGATTGTTGGCCCAGGAGTTGTGTAGTCCAGTTACCTCTCTGCTGGATCTTTTTACTCAGCCCTGCTGCACTAATGTTACTCAGCAAAGTTCATGTAACTGAGTTAAAGCTGTTTCCTTCCACGGCTGATCTGTTTGCCCGTTACCCTCTTTGTTACATGAGAATTAACAGTAAGATCCACTTGGTCATTTCTCCCTCTGGTTTAATGACCACAGTACCCGGTGTGTAAAATAAGGCTTTATACCCCATTGTCTGCCCAATAACAGCGTGTTCACACTGGGCTTTCATCATGAATTCCCATCTGCTCCTCGTGCATATCACATATGCATGTTAAATTTAACTTCATTCTAAATGGGGCTCTGAATTTGCTCACATGCATAGCAGATCAAATGCAAAGACGTGTGGTGTAATTCTGCCTGTGTGTTATGAGTTGAATGGCACAATGGATGCCATTCATTAATATTTCTTCTTTTTTCTGAACCTTTTTTTTGTAGGTTTTACCATAGGTGTGCAGCAGCTACATCCAGCCTTCATTCAGAGACCCTTTGGGTAAGTGGAAATGTTTCCTAACGGTCTGTTTGAAATCAGATTCACAAATCAACTTCCTCATTATTTAAAATGTGTGGAAAAAGCCTTCGCCGTCAAGAGGGGACAGTTTCAACAGCTGTTGTTAATGTTCAGAGTACTTTATTTCTGGTGGAGATTTCAGAAGTTTTGTGCATTTGTCAGCTTTAATGTAATTCCCAAAGATCCTTCTTTATCCTCAGTAAATCTTAGTCATAATAAACCCAGTGCATTGCTCGCTGCTTTGCCAACTTCAAGAATTCACAGGAATTCAAATAAATGGAAAATAGTTTCTCTATTATAGTACTTAAGGTGTCAAAACAATTAAGCAAATTCAGTTCTCATGTTTCTCAAATAAGATCCTCTGCTTCCTCTGTGCCGTTTCCCACGTAATAATGCTTAGGATACAGTTTTATCCTAGAAAACAAATTGCATTGGAAACAAAGTCTGTTACTTAATGAAAGTAACATTAGGTCAAAAATTGATTTTGGACAGATGTTATACAAGGCTTGAATAGTCTGCAAAAGTGGGCTTTTGTCTGCTGTTTTCAATAGCTTATACCATCCCTACTCGGTTAGAAAAGTCCTCTTTTTATACATCTAATAGGATCTGGCAGCTGCTCGGCAAAAGACAAGTGTGCTTCACGAGAACAATAGTGACTGTCATACTGCCCTCATTTAACTGTTTAATGATTGATGCAGCTCTTTTTTTACACCATTTCAGAAAGTGAATATTGATAAGGTTTTTTATTATTATTTTCTAAGAGCATTAAGAAAGTAGGTGCATTTTTTGAAGCTTTTGAGCACTGCCCTGTTGTGGTTTTTGTGTGACGCTAATATAAATAGATGGGATTTTGGCCTTTGTCAACAGCAGTACTTCATCCCTTCCCTGCTCTTTGCTCATTTTTTGGGGGGTGTTTTGTTTCCTTTTTTTTTTTTCCTTTTTTAAGGAGAAAAAAATCTGCTAACAATAAAACTCCCGTTCCTCTGCCCTTATGGCTGCAGTTGCCAACTGCCTGGATAATCTCATTGGGATGAGTTTATGGATGTGAGAGGCTGTGTTGCCACAATAGTGCACACCTAGGGTACGTGTGCTGTGTCTGCTTCAAACGCGCCGCTTTCCGTGAGCAGTCACAGCTCTGCTCAGAGAACATCTGCCATGAAGTGAAGAGTCTCCCCTTTTTTTGGGGGCATGTTAGTGACAAGATGCTGCTTTTTAACAGCTCTCCTTGCATGGGAGCTGCAAGAGCTTTCACAGCCCCCCAAAGCAGCAGCACCTTTGAGATGCGAACTCAGAGACTTTTGTAAAAGAGTGCAGGAGAGAAGTTGCCAATAAAAGCAGCCTCTGGCGAGTCCTGCCACGCATGGGAACAGAGAAGAGCAAAATGGTGAAGCCTGTTAAAACTCCTCGTGTTGGCAGGAGCACCTTGCAGATTATCTGCACTTTTCTGGGTGCCCTTCCTACCTTGCAGCCACAGCTCTTGAAAGCGTTTTGTTTTTTTTTTTGTCAACAGTTTGCTTTTGGTTTCACATCCAAAGGAGTGTGGGGATCAACTGATTACTTGTGCCTTGTGATCTAGACAGTTCCTGTTGCAGTTCTTAGGCATTGGTTTCATCATTAAACCAGCAGAGCTGCAGTTAGCACATACAGTGGAGAACACTATAAATTATTTATCAGTTGCCAAGAGACAGGAACCAGGAGAATGGAGGGCTGGAGGCAGGGGATTATATATCATTATTTGCAAGCATCAGTAAACAAGAATTTCATTGAATTCAGTCATTGCTGTAGCAGAATCACTGGAAATGTGGGTTTTGCAGAATGTGCTTACCTGAGCACCACCTTTACCTGAGCACCACAAATGGGTTTGCTCTGTGGCTTCTGAGCAAAGCCTCAGGTGCTCAGTCGAGCAACAGAGCTTGGCTGCCAGTTCCTTCTTGTCTCCTCAGAGGAGTAACAAAATTAAGAGCCTGCCAGTCTCCACTGTTGCACTCCCTTGAACCCACAATTTCCTTGGTCCTCAGTGGGATATGAGGGTAGATGAGGAGTTCATCAGGGTCTGTCACTGGATTGCTGTTGTCTGTTTTTGCACCATGCCAAGTGGATTCTGACCTCTCCCAAAGGAAGCTCAGTGGCTCGGCTGCTTTGCCCCTGCTGTGAGAAGTTGCCTGGCTCTCCCTCCTGCAGTTCGTGTGTCTGCAAAGTGTTTGTGCCCAGGGGTTGGCATTGTGGTTTCCCAAAGATGATTGTCACGGGGCACAGGGTGCTTGGTGAGTGAGCTGGGCAGGGCAGGGCAGGAATGAATGAACAGCCGTTACCTCCTGGGCACTTAACTCACAGCCAGCAGCCACTCATGGCCCGGCTATCAAGCCACAGAACACAGGTTTTGGTGAAACCTGAAATGAATGGAAACTATGAAAATTACCCAAACACCAGTGAGGATTATTTATAAACTGAAGGCTTCCCCCCTGCCAGCCCAGACACCCAAATGAAGCTGTGAATATTACCCGGGCTGTGGTGGAACAGAAAGAGAAACCACGAGGAGCCTCTCTCCTTCCTCCTGCTGTCCTCGCAGGGGAGAGGCACTTGCACAGCAGACAGCACGGAGTCAGCAGTAAATCCTGTTTGGAAAAGAAGTTTCTAGCTTGTTGTAACCAGAGATCTTAACAGTAATGCAAGGCAAAGGATGTGTCTGTGTCAGGGTTACTTGGAGATCCGGCTGCTGAGTTTAGGGAAGCAGCATTTGGCCTGGGGCTCAGCCTGGAGCTTGCAGACTGTGCTTTGCTTGGAGGCACTTGGCAGTGCCAGTGTGTCCCCGAAGCTGCCATGCTCCATGTGATCAGGTGATGTGGCAGAGCTGCTTGGTCCCCCCTCGTGGCTCCCTCCTCTGGGACTGGAGCTGGAGGCAGGTTTGAGGCTGTGCAGGGAATTCCCTGGCTCTCCTCTGTGCTTGCTGCTCTGGACTCGGGCAGCATATGGCAGATGCATTCCTGTGGCTGTGCCTCAGCGAAGGAGCTATCTGTGTGGGAGATCTACCAGTGCCTGAGTAAGTGACTGAGCTCTTGCAGACAGAAAGCTGTCTCTTGTGGCAGGATCCAGCTCTTTCCATTGCTGCACGTTGGATGTCATTGCTCCAGAGACCCCATCCATGTGTAGTGGCTTGTTTTGGTGGCCCCCTGTCCCCGGCCCACATTTGGTCTCCAGCAATGTCAGAAAGAGTTAAATCTATTTGAGTTTAAGATTTCATGCGTTGATGCTGCTGCAGTTAGGAAGTGAAGAAAGTCCCTCTTTGTGTCAGCCCAGCCTCCCTCGCAGCTGTTTATCCTTAAAATTTCTCTATTGGGTTAAAAACAAAAGGCAACAAACCTTCATCTTTTCTGTGGTTATGCTTACAAAAGGGTGTGTGCTGTGCCCAGCCTCTGTCAGCTGGCATCCCCCTGCTCCAGCTTCCCAGTGCCCACTTACCCAGAGCTGGGGGCTGCAGGATCCCATCCCACTCTGCCAGGCTCGTGTGGATGGTGCACCCAACACCTGGTGCTGTCCTGTGCCAGGAACATGAAAGCTTGCAGGGCAAAGGGGGCATTTCCTAAGAAATGTCCAAATCCGTTTTCCAAATGCCTTCAGCTGCTGGTTCTCATGTGTAGTGACTGCTGTTCAGGTCAAATGCTTGCCAGTCAGAAAGAAATGCCTTTCTTAATTCTTTATTTTATTTTATTTTGTGGTTTTCAAGCACAGAAATGTATTTATAAGCAAATCAGACAGCTTTGAGAATTTCCTTGAGCATCTACTTCAAGATGGCAAATGCTGGTGTCAGACCCAAGGGTTTGGTGTGCCTATTTTTTGGGTTTGGGGCACAATTTGCTCATATTCTGCCTATAAAACAATACAAAAGCGTGGTGTGATACAGTGGCCTCACACTTGGCTTTGTGAATGATGTGCCAAGCTCAGACCTGCTGCAAGGACAGCAAGGGTGAAGGGTCTGAGCCATTCCTGGGCACTGGGGCACAGGCTGTGTGTGATGGAGAGACAGCCTGAGCTGGCTTTAGCTTTGTCTTCCCAGCACATGGCTTGAGTTGGGCCATCTTCTCTGTGTGATTCCATTGCCTCTGGTGGATTTTCTCTTCATCTCCTCAGCAGCAGAGATCTGAGTGCTTTTCCCTTGGTGAGGAGCTGGGGAGTGGCAGATCCAAAATCCTCCTGCGCTGCTCTGGCTGGACGGAGCCCCAATGCAACAGATTGATGCACACATCTGAATCTCCAGAGCAGCCCAGCTTGTGCTGGATCTCATGTTTCCCTGGAGCAGCTGCTGGCATATGGGCCCCAACTCGTAGTATTAAGCACATGCCCAGTAATTCAAATGATGAATGCAGCCCTGGGCATCCTGCCCCGGCGCTCAGGGCACCAGCCAGGGAACCAGACAGTTGTTGTGCTGATAATTTGGTAGCAAGGACACCGGGTCACTTCTAAATATGACTTTTATGAAGAACTTGTTCCCCACGGATGGGAGCAAGCTACATACCAGAGCTAAATATACCCCATGATCACAAAAGATGGAAAGTCGTGGACCTCGCAGTTAAAACTCAGTCTCCTGTTTCTCAGTCTCCAAGTGCTGTAAACAGGGTCGTGCTGTCCCCTGCAATTTCCCTGTCACCAGCTTTGAGCATTTGAGCTCTCCTGTGTCAGAGCTGAGCTGCTCTGGCCCAAGCAGCAGAGCTGGGAAAGCCACGCTGGATCCAGGCATCACCCATGATTCCAGCTTGCAGGAAGGTGTGGAGGTCTTAAATGGAGATGTCTTAAATGTTCTGCTACAACAAAGGCACAACTGGTAGCAGAGATGACAGACTCTTAAAATGGAAGTTCTTTCTTGACTACAAAATTACTTAATTAATTGTTTTACCAGTGTAGGCCTTCTTTTATCAAAAAGAGATATTTCATTGCTTCTTCCATAGCTGAAACATTCTAATTCAAAATACTTCATCTCTCCAAGAAAGGAGTTTTGATAAATCAGATGAGTGGATGGTTTTAATTAAAGGTCAGTGGAATGGATCATGTGTAAAGTCTGTTAAAAATGGAACCAGTTGAAAGTAGTCAGTAATGTATATAATTCCTGAATTTGTCTGGTACTTCAGAAGACTTTAGAGCTGTTTCTGCCATGGATTTTCTCAACACTGCAGAGGAAAATTGGAGAGCTCAGTCAAAGGCAGAATTCTGAGGCTACGTGTTGGAAACCCTGGTTTTCCCTACCATCCTACCAGGTTCCTCACACGGATGTTGAAGGACTCAGGTTCCTGTTGGGCACTGGTGTGAAACAGTCAGTTAATTTCTGGTTTGGCTGTGCTGATAACTGGAGAGGGGAGGGGTTTTTCCTTCTCTGGAGAGCTGACGAGTTACGGATAAACTTCCATGTGGCTTTTTCCTTGGTGCCAGATGGCTCTTGTTTCAGGCAGATGTTATCTCCTGCTACCTGAGTGTTTTTCAGCCTGCTTCTCCAAAACTATTTTTGGTCTGGCCCAGCATGCCTTTGTTAGGGATCATGGCTTGGTTTTTTTTTTTTCCTTCTTCCTTTGGGTGTGGGGGAAGCAAGATGCAGAGGATAAAGCTATTGAGCCTGGCTATAACTCATGGTGGAGCTCAGCATGTTGATCTCAGACTCTTGGTTGAGGTGAGAAAAGGGGTTAGATCTTTGTGAGATGTACTCCCATCTTTGGTCTCAGACTCTTGGTTGAGGTGAGAAAAGGGGTTAGATCTTTGTGAGATGTACTCCCATCTTTGGTCTCAGACTCTTGGTTGAGGTGAGAAAAGGGGTTAGATCTTTGTGAGATGTACTCCCATCTTTGGTCTGCAAGCTCTTTTTTATTTCTTTCTGGGTTTTTTTCTCACTGACCGCAGCCTGGGAAGTGTTGTGCATGTCATGCCTTGGTGATTGCCACTGGTGTGGTGACATCTGCTCCCAGCAGGGGAGCAGGAAACCCAGTTCTGTACCTGCTTGCACAGAGGGGGATGAGGAGAAGACAGGCAGATAAATGAGTTACAAGAGGAGCAGAAATTGTGTTGATTGCTTTGCTGTTTTGTGTTTGTGTCCTGTTGCAGCAGGTGATGATAAATCCCATGGAGCTGCAGAGTTCATCCTTGTGTGACTTTGAGCTGGCTGGGATAGCTGGCTGATGAGGCAGAAGCTGCTGGCATTTCAGTGCACGTTTAAATCAGCTTTAGCAGGGACATTTCAGGAGCTGGAGGTTTGTCCTGTCGTGGTTGAAGCCCAGCCTGGTCAGTGAGTGGTGAAGGGACCATGGGGTGGTCAGGGCACAACCAATGTCCTGATCTTCACCCAAGGGTTGGTGGATAAGCTGTGATCCCCTCCTGGAATGAGCTCCTTGTTGGCAGGCAGGGCCCCCCAGGCCATACTCCAGCCTCCTCCTCATGTCTGGATTGAGAACAGCACCTGAATTTCTCACATTTCCACAGCCTGTCCTGGTGGCTGGGGCCCGTATGATACCTGTGGCCAGCCCTGCCTGCACTCCACACACGTTTGCTAGGAGTGTCTCCTCGAGGTGAGTGCTTGCTGGCTTGGGAGTGTCCCTCAGGAAGGGTTCCTGGGAGTGTGAATTCCCCCAGATGTGTGGCTGCATCTCCAGCTCTGTGGTGGTGCCGTGGCACTGCCAGTGCAAGTGTGGGCTGTGCTTTAACCTCAGGAGAGCCCACTTGAAAATGCACCTCTGGATGTGCCATGCAGGGCTTGGAGGTGTCACTTCACCAGGGGCTGTGCCCAGCTGGTTCTGCAGCACCCCCAGCACTGCCTGCCCTCACGTGTGGGTGTCCCTGTGGGTCAGCTCTGGTGGAAATGGAGGCCAAATTCCTGGGGTCAAATGGCAGAATTTGTGCCTTCACTGGCAAACACAAAGGGCTCTGTTCCTTTTATTCTTCAAGGAATAAAAGGCTGGTGGTGGTGGTGGCATTTGTGTGCTGATCTCTGCGAGGCTGCCAAGAGCCCTGTGCCCCTCCTTGTTTCCCAAATGTTTGTGTGATGCCATGTCCCTCCTGACAGAGGGGTGCAGCTGTCTCCACCTCTTCAGAACTGACAGAACCAGCTCCCAGCAGGGCTGGCAGAGATCAGGGGGTCAGGATCTCCCACCTTGTTGCTCTCCCAAGCTCATGCAGCTTGCAGGAACCCCTCACGTCTCACATGTAAGAAGTCCTGCAGGGTGGCTGAGAGAAAGTACAGCTAAAGCACATTTTAGGTGTAAATCTGATACAAAATAGTCAAATATAGGAAGTGTCTCTGAGATGAGCTTTGCTGCTGATGGAGAGCTTGTGCCTCTTCCTCAGTGTTTGTGGGGAGGTGTGGGACACAATTCCACCTGATGTCCCTTTTTTCTTGCTGTCCCCCAGCCAGCCCTGCCCTGCTACTGTGCTGGAGAGACTTGGGCAATGGCAGGTTTTGAAAGGGACTTTTCCATCTGCCTGGAGCCAAGGGTGCTGCCCCTGCTCTCTTCCCCTGAACATCTCCAGCCAGGCCTGCACCAAAACGGGGCCCCTTCTGTCCTGTCCCCCAGCCTAAGCAGCACAGAGCCCGTGTCCCCTCTGCCAGTGGCTCTGTAACCATCTCTTTTGTTCTGCTTCAATCCTGGGTGCCACGTGGTCAGGAGCGTGGGCTGGCACCCCCAGGGCCCTGCTGAGTCCCTGCTGTCCCTCTGTGCCACCCCTGCTGTCCCTCCTGTGCCACCTCTGGGCTGAGGTTTGACCATGCTGGTTGTGTTGGGTGGCCTCTGCCCGTGGTTCCTGTGGTGCCAGCAGTGTCCCATCCATCTGCTGCTCACAGGGTGATTTGGTGTGTGGTGGCCACGGCTGAGCACTGGGTTGATGTTTTGTAATCACACCGTGTGTGTTTCTAGTGAAGTTCTCTCCTGGCTGGCAGGGCCCATCGTGGGGGATGGAGGAAGGGAAAGGCATCTTAAAACATAGATGTGACTCATCCTGTAGAAATTCAGATTAGAGTTTGCTGGTTTCTAGAAAGAGGACTCCAGAACAGCTTGCTTTTTTAAAATTTATCTCCTGAAAGATCATCTTCAGAAATAATGGAAGAGGGGGAAATATTTTAAGATTTCCAGTGGATGCTAAATGTGGCCAGCAGAGAACTTCATCCTACTTGCACTGGTTTGTTTTGTTTGTAGCTGCAAGTCATCAAAGTGACCTTACCTTGAGTTGTGTGTTTTGTTTTGATCAATGAGTTGGTATCTCTCTGCCTAATTCAGAAGACTAAACTGCATAATATCTTGATTGAAATTTCTAGCTGCATTATTGAAATCCACAGACCAAAAGAACCTTCCCTTTTACATTTACATTCCCTTTGGAAGCAGATCCTGGAGTTGCTGAGTGTGATTTTTCAGTGCAGTACCAGCTATTGTGAGTGATGTGTGCTTGTGTATGCACTGGGCTGGTGGGCTGGAAGTGGGATACAGGAGTACTTTCTGTCTTCCAAGCTAATGGTGCTTTTTTTTCCAAGTAGCCCTGAAAAGCTGGAATTTTTCCCTGGAGGAGCTGCTCAGACAGGGTGATGCTCAGGCTGGACTGCTGGGACTCTGTCCTGCAGGTGTAGGCAGAATACCCATGGGCAGGAAAACTGCAGGCCCCTCCTCTGCTCCTCCCACTGGGTGGTTTTTAGTGGATTGTGCATTTTTTGTTGCATTTATGGAGTGATTTTAGCTTTGTTGGGCCCTGCAGTACCAGGAAGAGCAGGAAGGCCCTGCAGTACCAGGAAGAGTCTGCTTGTGCCATGCCCAAGGATCAGTGCCTGGGGTGCCTCTGCAGAGCCTTTTCCCAGATCCTGGCAGGCCCAGAGAGCAGCATTGCTCCTCTGAGTTATTGAAAACAAAATGAAGGAGAAAATCCCCCCCTGACAGATGTGAGGAACCTCTGGGTGGGACTCAGCCCTGCTCCCCCAAGAGGTGGCTGCCACTGCCTGCTGTGAGTGTGTGACACAAAGTGCCCTTGGGCTGAGCTGGTGCCTGAGCTCCAGCTCTGATTCAGCTCTGCTGGCCTCGGTTTAGCTCAGAGCTGAACAAAAAGGGATTCAACGAATTTCTGCTGCCTCATCTCATTCTTGTTACCCACAGGATGGTGCTGGGTATGGTGTTTATGGGCTGTAAAGGTCCCTCTGGCTGTCCAGGGGTGTCTGCCTTTAGAAGAAGGTCTTGCACTGAATCAAAAGTTGAGGTTCTGCTCACCATCACCCATCCTCCTGCTGCCCTGGGCATGTGCAAGGACCCTGATTTCAGAAGCAGTGTTGCTGTGTGGGGAGAGGAGAGGAGAGCAGTCGTTCTCTCCTCATGCAAATTGTCTCAAGCAAAAACAAACTGCATATGGGAGTGGGAAAAGGAGAGAAAATCGTTCAGATGAGCACTTGTTTGTGAGAAGCCTTTCTCCTGCCTGAAGAGCAGATTAAACCATCCAGTGCTGGTTGTAAAGCAAGTGGGAACAGCCCTGGAAGTGCTGGGTAGGAGGGACCTGCCCCAGGTGGACCCCAGCACATTGCAGGTGGTTGCTGAGATTTAGGATGCTCAGGTTTAGAAATGAGGGTAGCAATGTACAGCCCTGTGCCTTGTGAAGAGCCCGTGGGAGGCTTTTAAAAGTGGTTGTGTTTGAAAATGTGCTGTCACACACATCCACACAAAAATCCCCAAAATATTTGAATCTGCATAATCTCTCTGCAGAGTTTTGCC
The DNA here is from genome assembly GCA_025920805.1 of Petroica traversi. Taxonomy (NCBI): domain Eukaryota; kingdom Metazoa; phylum Chordata; class Aves; order Passeriformes; family Petroicidae; genus Petroica; species Petroica traversi. Next base: position 5,267,553 of record JAHLSL010000072.1, on the reverse strand, counting down.
TTGGTGTTTTGGTTTTTTGTTTTTTGGTTGTTTTTTTTTTTTAATTTGCCAAAATGGGTTAGGTTTGGAGCCAGAGTGGCACAAGCTTTAAGGGAATGGCTTTGCTTCATTCTGTGGCCTCCTGTGGTTCAGCAAGCAGTGGCCAAAGGGACCTTGTCCACAGGGTGCCCTTTTTGGTGCTTGTGGCTCTGATCTTCCACTGGTACTGTGCAATTTGCTGGTCATGGCCTGCACCCCCTATTTCTTAAACAAACCCCAGATGTGTCACCCTGCCACACTCTCCAGGCCATGTGCAATTCCCCATTTTTGCCTGCCCCACTGCAATTTGTGTGGATGTACCTAAACCTTCAGGTCTGCACAGTTTTTGTCCTTGTTCGAGGCCTGACTTGACGTGGGTCCTTTTGAAAATACAGCCCTTTCATTTTGATGGGTTTTTTCACCCCCTTTCCTCCTCATTAGCAGTTTCTAGCAAATTGGTGGGCACTCCTGCATTAATCACCTCCAGGATCTTTCCATCTAAGGACTTTAATTGAGTGTGACATTGTTAAGTTCCTCTCAGCAGCACAGCTACCTCAGGGCAGGGGAAACCTGGGAGAAGCAGCACTTTTGGACCCTCATGGGAAGGGCAGCAGAGATTCTGGGGCAGATGTGCCAACTCATGGACATGGGAGTGTCACTGCCCTGCCAGCTACTGGGGAGTGTTACTGGGGGGGAAGAAAGCAGCATTAATGTCTTGTGTTTTACAACAAACACCCTGTAGCATTCCCTAAACATCCAGTGTTGTGGAAACATGGAGTAAGCGTGTAGTAACTGATAACACCTGGCAGGCTGGAGGGGCCAGGGCTGTGGTCATTCCTGGTGGGACAAGCAGAGTGACACGTTGTCCCAGGTGCCAGGAGGTGCCCCACAGGGGCTGGGCATCCTCAGGACCCTCCACCCAGGTTTGGGTGGTGGGATCTGGAGAATATGGGAAGCAGAGAGGCTGGCAGGGCATGTGGAGGCCAAGGAAATGAGGTGAGCTGTGTCACAGCCTTCCAGGGAGCTCATTTTGGCTTTCAGCAGCCTGGCTAGTGGGAGATCCAAGCCACGGGGACCAGGGGTGCGTTTCAGTAGCAGCCCATGCTTCACCTTGCACTTCTCCCACCCTTGGGCTCTAGGAGTGTTTGCTTTCCATCCCCACCCCGGCGAGCACCCCTGGCTTGAGGGCAGCACTGCTGGTGGCTGACACTCACAAATCCAGGCTGAAGAGGGGGGGGGACGTACATCCTGATGGGATCCCACCCCTCTCTGACTCTCCCCCTTCCCTCCACAGACTGACGCCTCACTACGTTTACCCCCAAGCCATCATCCAGCCCAGCGTGGTGATCCCCACCCCCGTGCAGTCCATCACGTCTCCCTACATCGACTACACGGCCGCCAGCCAAGCCTACTCGCAGTACACCACAGCTGCCTACGACCAGTACCCCTACGCTGCCTCCCCCGCCGGCTTCGTGGGCTACGGCTACACGGGCACGGTGCAGCCTCCCCTGAGCGCCGGCACCCCCGCGGCGCCCGCCGCCGCCTTCGTGCAGTACCAGCCCCAGCAGCTGCAGCCCGACCGCATGCAGTGAGGGCCAGCCCCGCTCCCAGGACAATCCTCGCCCTGCAAGGATGCGACTAGGACAGCAAAATGACTAAATAAAACAAAACAAAAAAAAATAAATAAAAGGAACGAACAGGAAAAAAAAAGCAAAAAAAAAAAAATCGCCCCGTCCTTTTATCCCCACCCTCGCGTAGGTGCATATTGATGCCTAAGCTGTTTAGGGCGAGCCCGAATCCTTGCAGTCTGGCTGTGCTTATGAAAGTGGACTTCTGGTAAGTTTTTGTTGGGGTTTTTTTTCTCCCCTTTTTTTTTTTTTTTCCTTTTTTTTTTCCCTTTTTTTTTTCCCCTTTTTTTCCCTTTTCTTTCAATCTGGACAGATACTGTCTTGAAGATGTTCTGAAAGCGGCTGAAATGTTTCACAGGGAAACTACAGATTCTTGCACACATCTGCTTCCATCACCTGTGGTCTTCTTTCCGCCCCCCTTCCTTCCTCATCCAGCCTACAATCCTCTTATTTACTGGTGAGGTACAGAGGTACTCGGAGAACATGGAAAAAAAAAAGCAATCTTATTTTTTGGTTGTACAAAAACTTTGTAATACTCAGAGATGCCTTACAGAAAAAAAAAAAGAAAAAAAGCAAAAGAAAAACTATTTTTTAATATTTATTGCGATTTTATTCGCATGAGCTGTGAATTGCAGACAGAAGAATAGTAGTAAGTATCTGCCTTGTTTAATTCTCATTTTACTAAATTATTGTATGTAGGTAAAAGTTCTTAAGTAATTGCTGAATCACTTCAACATGCAAAAGGGAATATTGGCTTGAAGGAGAGCAGAATATTCCTTTAGTCAACGCACTGTACTATTTTCTTATTGTAATTGTTACTCTGTTAAGATTATCTCAAATTTAGGTATATTTTTAAATGCAAAAAACCAACCAAGAATACTGAACATTTTGTCTACTTTGGTAGATCTTTTGTTACAATGCTGCAACCTATGGAGACATTTACAGTATTTATGTAAAAGAGATTTGGGGCTGTTGGCCAGCAAGGTTTAGGAGAATATCATGAGTGGAGCAATAGAGAAAAAGGTGTTATGTCACTGAACAAATAGGTAAATGTAACCTTTTTATGCCTGTAATCCAACAGCCAAATAAAGGAAGAGAACAGGCGATGTAAGTTAAGTGCATTTCTACAAAGACAGCAATAAACTATTTTAACTTTTAAAATTACTCGATGCTGTATGGTACCCTGTTTGCTTGGCTGCAGTGCCTTAGGGAGTATTTCCCAGCCCACCTGGTCTGGGCTTCACCCTAGAGCCTGCTGGGGTGGGCTGGGAGCGTGTCCTGTGGGAAGAGCCCCTGCTGCCATCCTGGCAGGCATCAGGAGATGCCACCATCCTGCATGTCCCGAGGCACCTCAGGGGTTCTGAGCTCACAGAACCCCGTGGGCTGGCACCAAGAGCTTCCTCACGCTGTGTGGAGCAGAGGGTGGGAGGTGCTGCCATCCTGGTGCAGCTCCAGTGGCTCCAGGGACAGATGGGATCCCATTCCAGAGTTTTTGGGCCAGCACTTCCCTTCTGTAATTTGCGTAGAATAAATTGGGGGTTATTTTTCTAAAATTGAGTCTCTCTGAAAGGGAGTGGTCTGCCAGAGCCCCAGCTGGGTTAAGGGGATTTTCTGAGGGTGTCCCAGATCCAGCAGAACCAGGCAGGTGCCAGCAGCAGAGAGACTCTCACCCCTGAGCCTCCTTTGCTGCTCCACTGCTGCATTTGACTTTCCCCCCCAACTTGCTTGAGAAGTTTGGAGTTCAGACTTTGACAATTACAAACTTCAAGAATAATTTTGTAAAAGTAAATAAAACTGCTCTGTTTGGCCATGCCAGTTATCTGGTTCCTCTCCATAAAGGTCACGGCAGGCCTGGTGCCAGGAAGGGCCACGTTTTTGGCACCAGCATCTGCTGCTGGTTCGGGTGGTGATGCCTAAAGCCATCCTGGGGGAAGAGGATGCTGCAGGATAAAAGCAGAGACAGTTCAGAGCTCTGGCTGCCCTGGGGAGCTGAAATGCCCACGGTGGGCATGTCTAATGTCATCAGCAGCCCTCACAGTAAACAGCCCTTCTGGATGAATGGAAACAACTCTCCCCTGCCTTGCTGGTGTTGCGTGAGAATGCAGATCCTGGTGGGGCTCTGTTCATCCTGCTCGGGGTTTTGCTTACAACCATGTGGGTGACATTTATTTCCTTTTTAAGTAATTACTTTCTGGATATGCTGAGGGGCTGCCAAAGGAGCGAGAGCCGAGCGCCGCATCCAGCCCGGCGCTGGCGGGAGCGCAGCCTGGCCCGAGCCCGGCCTTTGAAGTGCTATCAGGGCTGGAGATTATTCAGCAATTCTTCTTTCTCCCTGTCAGGAGTCCTCTGAGGAGCAGGGAGGGGAGGATTTTTGGATGGGAGCTGCTGGGGAGCACTTGGCCCCAGCCCAGCAGCATTGAGGTGCCTGTCCCCAGGCGGTGGGACCCACATCTCCCCCGCACGATGGGGACAACAAGGCTGCTGAAAATCGATTTGTTGTTGAAAAAAACCCATGCATGCAGTGTGCCCTGAAGTGAAGAGAGTGATGATTTTCCATTTAGCTGTGTGATTTCCTGAAAGGTGGCCAAACTGCCAGGAAGCGAGGGCGCAGCTCCCAGCACCTGGCGCTGCCGAGTGCCATTCCTGGATCCTGCTCAGTTCTGCTCCGGGCTCCTTTTGAGAAACAACCACATCAAAACCTCAGCCCAACCTGCACCTTCCTGCTTGCAAAAACCCGGCTGTGAAATTGCGGGAGGGCGGGCAGAATAATGAGCTCTGCCATCCTCCTTCCCAGGTGGTGCTGGGAGCCTCGGGAGAGGAGCCCAAGCACTTCCCTGTCCCGTGCTGGGCTGGGAAAGTGGGACGAGCTCAAAGGGTGGCTGTGTTAGCAGGACAAGGGATGGACTGCAGAGTATGAGCAGTGAGTGGGGTGTGGGTGGGAGGCAGTGGCTGCCTGGCTCCCCACGGATCAGCACAGGGCAAGTGCTTAAATCATTTTGAAATGGCTTAAAAGTATGGTTTATTTCTTTTTTTTAGTGCATTGCTTGATGGAGCATCCTCTTCCACCTCCTTATGTTGCCCCAGTATGAAGAAAGCTCATCCTGGGCAGCTCAGACAGAAGCCAGGGGAGGGAAGGAGAGCACAGTGCTTGTTTTAAAAGCTTCAGTGAGCCACAGGGACCCGGAGGAGCAGCAAGGGCTGGGTGGTTTTGGCAGGGCAGCCATGGCAGCACCATCTCCTTGGCAGGTTTCAGGGGTGGGACCACGTTTGGGGGGGCCAGACCTTGTCCTGGGCACATCCCTGTGGCCATGACCCAGCCCAGGCCACCTCTCACAGCTGTGCCCACATGCTCAGCCATTTGCATGACAAATTCAAATTTTTTTATAGGAAACTGTCGCACTGGGACTGTCAGGGGGAGCTTTGGCTTGTGTGGGCTGGGGCATGTGCAGCCCCTGTGCTGTCACGGGGAGGTGTCACCATAAATACCAGTGCTGGGGTGCTGGTCACCATCTGGACAGGCCCAGCCACAGTTTGGCATCATGTCCTGGCATCACCTCCCTTCCCACCTGGCAGCAGTGAGTGAAAATCAGCCCTGTACCCCAGGCTGGCTGCTGCCAGGCCCTCCCCACTTGCTGCCACGAAAGGGGATGGCTCAGGTGAGATTTCTGCCCTCTCCAGGCTCTCCCTGTCCCTGGGGTGTCCCCTGTGCCAAGGGCTCTGTGCCAGCAGTGCCTGAATCTGCTCTTGATAAGGAGCAGGGGGTACCCAGCCCTCACCTCTGCAGTGCTCCCCGGCTGTCCCACCTTGTCTGGGGGACACTTGGGGACCCTCACAGGCTCCTGTCAAGGTCCAGAGCTTTGCAGTGGCACCCCCAGCCAGTGGCCATCCCCAGGACGTGGGGGCACTGCCAGCCCCCCCCAGCTCAGCTCCCCTGGCTGACAAACCCCAGCAGCAAACTTTGCACTCAGAGGGAAAGGCTGAGCACAGGATTTATTTGCAGAGTAACTGGGCTGCTGCTGGCACTTACCCTTTAAAACAGAGTTGACAGCAAAATGTTTTTACCCCCTCTCATACAGGGAATGCTAACAGCATCCTTTTTATTTTTTTCTCTTCTGGCTGAAACTTGTTTTTCCCTCCTTTGTGCCTCTCTGAATCCTGCCAGCGTAGAGATTCCCTTGTTCAGAGAGTAAAAAAAGAAAGGGAGGAAAAAAAAAAAGAAAAAAATAGAAAAAGAAAAACTTAAGCCTGGGATTAAAAACCATCACTAAAATAGTTTGAATAACAAAGTCAACTGACTGGCTGGTGAATGCCTGTCACGTATCGCCCTTCGGCCGGGCACGGTCATGTGTTTCACTAGATAGTTCCTGGAAAAGCTTCTGCTCAGCCTGATAGACCTGTGGCTGCTGATACTGCTGCACCCACTCCTGGAGGGCTGAGAGAAACTTCCTGACTGGGGGAAAAATTGGGGGGAATAAATAAATCTCTCTTGGGTACCAGAGGCATTGGGTGCTCTTGAGACCGGAGGTTTTTCCACCCTAGTGGTGCCAGCATCACTGGGCCATCAGCACCCTCTGCCCTTACTGATGTCTTCAGAAAGGGAATTTATGGTGGGTTTGTGGGGTTTTAATCCCTACGCAAATTTTTGCATAGTTTCGGCTGCATAAAGAATCAAAAAATGGGACCGTGGATGAGGTAAAAGCAGAGGGTTTGTACCTCCCCCCAGGCAGAGCAGCTCAGCCATGTCAGACACATCATGTGGGGCCATGCAGCCACAGAGTTACTGTGGGGATTTGTACCTAAACCCAAACCCAAATAACTGTTGTTTTATCCTTTTGCTGATCCCAGCAGCACAAACCTGGAAGCAGAGGGATGTGACAAGGCACAGCGACAGGAACGATGGCTCAGATAAAGCCACACAGAGTGGGAGGGCAATTAAAGACTCAGATTTATTAGCTGTGTGCCCATGCTCAGGAGGATGATGAAGCAGTTGGAGATGGAAAAGTTGGTATTGGAAAGGTCAGAGATGGAGGCTTGTCAGAGGATGAGCACCCAAAATCCCAGGAGCCAATTTTTAAAAGCATTTGCCCACGTAAAACTGGAGACTGTGGCCTTTTGTAAATCAGCCAGGAACATGTCTTGGTTTGAAAATAGCACTGAGCATCTTATTACATGTTTAACACTCAAAAGATCTTTTAACATCAGACTCAGCTCATTGGAGTGGCTCCTGTTCATGGATAAACGGGGGGTCAGTGTGTGCAGACACCCAGGGCCATTTGTGGTCTCCTGGAGCATCCACTGGTGTGTTTGCATGAGCTGCTGACACGTGAGCACCTCAAACAAACCCTGAGCTTTGCAAAATGAATGTGAGATGAAAGAAGTAAGTCATGCCATTAGTCTCCTGTGAGCTGGCTTTAAAATTAGCAGGTTTTAGACATAAACATGGTAGAACGAGCCCTCAGGGGAAGAAAAGTCCTCCAAAAACCACATCCTACCTTCTTTTCAGCAGTGTACACTGCTCTTTATTTCATGCCACTTTAGTAAGGTAAACTAATTTGGTTTCCTGTTTCCAATGAATTTTATATGTAGAAAAACATTTATATTATATACATTATAAATCTGATTAGAAACGCGTCTGTATGAACAAACACATGGTTTTTATCAGTAGCTGTGTGCCCTTCATGTGTGCATGTGAAAGAATACATATAAAAGCCTTATTCCAACTGGCATTTTAACCCTCCATGTCACAAATCCTGGCTCCTGAAGGTGCCAGGTGAACCAGGGTTTAGAAGACAATTTAAAATGAGAAGCATAACATAACAGCAATGCAAGCAAATTTAATGGCTGGTAGCACAAGATGGTCTGGGGCAAAACCATGTCCTGGACTGACTCAGGCTTCAGCAGACTGGGAAAAACAGAAAAAATATCCCATGCCCCTGTCTGGAGATGGGGCAGCACCCAGGGGTATCCCCCATCCTTTTGCCCAGGCACTTTTCCTCTGCCTGTCTGTCTGTCTGTCTCTGCATTCCCCTCTTCAATCAGCCAAGCACGGGCGCTTCAGCCTCAGTCTGCTGAGCCTCAGAATACAGATATTTTGGGCATCTGCAATCTGGACGAAAGCTCCAGTCCTGCCAGGAACTCTTGCACAGGCTTGAATGGAAAAAAAAAATAAAAATATCCCACGGAGTTGGGTAAAGGCTGCCAGGCTGCCCCGGCCCCTGTCCCGCAGGCAGGGAGCAGCCCCGGCCCCTCTGCAGCCGCCAGCCGAGACAGAGCCTGCAGGAAAGATAATAAATTAAATCCAAATGTTTATTCCATTGGCACTGTCCGGGTCATGTGCCTCGTGGAGCTGGAGAGTGCAGGAATATTTTCTTGTAGCTGTTGAATAAACCGCCAGAAATGGTTGTTGCTGTGTGGAGATCCCGGAGGAGGCGGGGGCTGAGACCTGCTTGGATGGATGGATAAAGCTTGGATGGATGGATAAAGGATGGATGGATGGATAAAGGATGGATGGATGGATGGATGGATGGAT
>JAHLSL010000072.1:5246824-5259368 GCA_025920805.1 Petroica traversi | reverse complement strand
GGATGGATGGATGGATGGATGGATGGATGGATGGATGGATGGATGGATTCACACACACAGGAGCTGGGTCCAAGTCCAAAGGCTGGGCCAAAAGCTTTGTGCACAGGCAATGGTTTTGGGGGCAGTTGTGGGGGGTCTCTGTGCAAATGAAGCCCTGGAGATTGTGGGCATGTGAAGACCTTGGATTTCCCCTCTGGTCCTTTGCACACACACAGAATTAACTCTTCCCATCCCCAAGGGACATGGTGAGCTCTGTCTGTGCAGGGCCCTGAGCTCCAGCCCAGGCCCAGCTCTGGTGGGTGCCTGCAGCATGTCCTGGCTGCTGCAGGTCACAGATGTTTAAAAACCCCACCTGAACCCACCGAGCTCAGCCCCAGCCCGCTGTCCCCAGGTCCCAGCGTGCTGCTTACAACAGGCTTACTCATTTCTCCCGTGAGTAAGAGCCAAAGGGGAGCCCCACAGGGGCAGGCCCGGGGGCTGATAAGGAGCAGCTCCCTAATCTCCAGCCCCAGCAGCCGAAAGGGTGAGGGTGATAACTCCCAGAGCCCCCGGCTCCCAGCAGTGCAGGGCGGTTGGAGTGTTTGCAGAGCTGCTCCTCCTCACCTCGCAGGGTTTGTCTGCAGTGGCCCAGCCCAGCCCAGCACTCCTGGCCCTCCCCTGGGAGCCAGCAGGAGCTGCTGGTGGTGGTGACAACCCCAGGGCTCACACCCTGTCCCACTCACCCCCTCTCTCGTAATGCCTTGTGCTCCTGCGGCACTGCCATGGGGAAAGGGCACTACAGGAGGCAGCGTCATTCATCTGATCAATCAGCCCTGTTTGGGGAGATCCAAAGTTTAGAAACTGGAGGTAGGAAAGGTCCCAGCTGAGGTCCATCCTCATGCTCTGGGTGACTCCTGGAAGCCAGGAGCACAGCAAAGCTGGCATGCCCCTGATGCAGACCTGGGCTGGGATTCTGGCTCAGATGTTTGTATTTCGCTGGCTGGGTCAGATGCTGTCCATGCCCATCTCCTGTGGCACCAGCAGCACCCAGCACTGCTGCTCCCCTGGCTCTGTGTCACCTGGGATCTGCTCCAGTGTCCCCTCACCACCCCCCACGTACCAAACTGCACATGATAAGCTCTGCTCCACAGCACATTTTTGTCAGAGGCTAACGAGATAAAATCTTAAAATAGCTCACCATGGCATTGGTCAGGGTCTGTGTCACTGCATTTCCCACATGCTGCTGTCCTCTGTCCTCTGTCCTCCCTCCCTGGCTTCAGCCAGGAACACCCTGCAGGAAGGCCGGGTTCCTGAAATGCAGAGCAGGGCAAGCAGAGCTGCTCCTGTCCTGGAGCTTCGTGGTGTCCAGGCAGTGTGGGACTGAGAGTGACATGGCACTGAGCATGACATGGCACTGAGAGTGACATGGGACTGAGAGTGACATGGCACAGAGTGTGACATGGCACTGTGAGATGGCACTGAGTGTGATGTGGCACTGAGGGTGATGTGACACTGAGTGTGACATGGCACCGAGTGTGACATGGCACTGAGTGTGACGTGGACTGGGCATAACATGGCACTGAGAGTGACATAGCACTGAGAGTGACATGGCACTGAGAGTGACGTGGCACAGAGTGTGACACAGCACAGAGTGTGACATGGCACTGAGTGTGACACAGCACAGAGTGTGACGTGGCACTGCCAGCGCTGCAGGACATGGCTGCCCGTGTTTTTGGGGTGCCCCAGTGGCCCAGGCCCCGCTGCAGGGCCCCCGTCCCATCCCATCCCTGCTGCTGCAGGGAGCACCGTGCCCTCTCGGCCTCTCGGAGCTCTGGCCGAGCACCACTTGGCCGAGTCCCCAGCACGGGAACAAAAGCAGAGAGCCCCAGCGAGGGCCAGGGAGCTGGGGGAGGGTGCAGCTCCCTGCTCAGCTCCTCTCCAGAGCTGGAAACCAGCGGGGCATGGAAAAGAACCATCCCTTCGCTGCCTGTGCCACTCCTGGTGTGCCAGGGCTGGGCTGTGCCTCTCAGGGGGCACTGGTGGCTCTCTCAGGCTGGGTGCCAAGGGCAAGGCTGGGGTGACAGCATCTCCTCCTGGAAAGGCCAATTCCAGCTCTTTCCTTGCAGGATGAACCCGCTTTTTTAACCCCTCTGGTGCCAGCTGGCCAGCACTGTGCCCTGGCCATGCTCCCTGGGCTCTCACAGTGCTGCCAACGAGTGGCATTCAAAGCTTTAGCCTTTCCCAGCTTTTAGGCACATGCTCCAGCTCTCCCTTATTTTGTGTTTAGTTTTGGGCGGCCAATACCACGTCACATTTAAAGGCGCAGCTTCAATTCATATCTATCTTGATTATTTTTTTTTTAAATGAAAAACAAGATTAAAAATAGTCATCAGAGAAAACAAACACTGTGATGCCCACATGGATTTTTTCAAACAATTTCAAAAATGCCCATGAGAGCAACTGCTTTTTAGTGTTGAAGAGTCACAGTAGGGACTTTGCAGTGCAGACATGGCTCTAAGGAAATGAAGCATTTTATACAGAGGGGAAGCCACGGTCCAGCTGTTGCTGTACCACAAACCCCAGCTCCTTCCACTGCACCTGGCTCACACCTGGCTGGGGACAGGTGGCCCTGCAGAGCCAGGTTGGGGTTACTGGGGAAGTCCTGCTGGCACCTCCTGGCCGTGCCAAGGAAAATAATTCCATTTTCTCTGCCCTGTGCCTGGGAGGGGCTCACAAACCCCCCTGGCTCAGTGTCACCTTCAGTCACAGCACAGCTTTTGTGGCACACCCAGGATGTCACCGATGCCAAAGGGACCCTGGCCTGCAAGAGGCCTTGGCTGAGGAGCCAGCAGAGCCCACAATGGCTTGAACTCGGCTCTGCAGGCTGGGTGGGGCTTTTGGGGGGTTGTTTAGATTTGTTAAGGGTTTTCCCCAGCCTCCATGGCCTCGCTGCCCTCCCTCAGAGACAGCAGCAAAGCCCCAGGGACCCACGTGCTCCGGGGAGCAGCCACGCAGCACAGCTCATGCCCTGATGTGTTTGGGACAGGCTGGGAGGAAACCCCACACAGGAATCGCTGGAAGGGACACTGTGGGACATGTGCTGCATGGAAAAAGGGAGGTGTCCCTGGCAGGGCCCAGATTGTGCCAGCACCCAGCGAGGCAGAGAGGCTGCACCCCCGTTTGACCACGGGGCTGCAGATCTTTCTGGCACACATCAAGGGCTTGTCAGATATTTTGAAGCTGCTTCATCCCCAGCTTTAAGCAGCCCTCTGCACACCAGAGCACAGCAGCCTGCGGGGCTTTCCATGGGGGACAAGGATGCTGAGGCCAGGGGAGAGCTCAGCTCAGAGGGAAACCCCTCTGGAGAGGTGTCTGGAAAGCAGCTTTTTGCCACCGCTGCCTCGCACAGCCTGTGCTGTCGGTGCACATGGCACAGGTTTGGCTCTCCCTTGGAAATGCCCACTTGGGAAAGGCTCAGCCTTGTCCCCTTGGTGCCATGTAAATGCTGGCAGCATTTTCTTAGCAGCACCAAATGCACATCTGCTCATGCAAAGCTGCGGCTGAGTGGCTGGGGAAGGTCACTGCCATGCACGGGTGCCTCCCCTGCATGGGCTGAACCCCCAGCTCCAACTTTGGGCCTGAAAGGATTTCCTGCATCCAAAACAGCCACCCTTGCTCCTCTCCTTGCCCCGAGAGCCCAGGCTGAGCACAGCCCTCAGCAAGGGAGGCAGCAGAGAAGCTCCTCTGCTGTCACCCAGGGAGAGCCCCCAGCCCTGCAGCTCTGCAGTCCCGGCAGGCTCGCAGAGATAAGGCTGGAGGATGATCACTTCATGCTGTCAGCAAGACAACACAAAGCCCGCCTGCTTCCAATGCCGGTTTTTCCCCTTAATTGTTCTATTTCCATGCGCCTGTGCACGCCCAGCCCCTGCCAGAAAAGCCAAGGGCTGATCATTGTCAGATGGTTCACACAGAGGTTTCTGTTTTGTTTTGTTTTTTCAAAGATCCGAGATGATAAGGGGGATGAGAGAACTTTTGGCCTCTGCTTAAAATAATTTCAGCTTTCCACTGTCTACGCCGGGCTCAAGCAGACATTTGCATAACAAATGAGCTTCTCCCCACACTTCAGCCCCGGGTTACCCCTGCAGCTCTTGCATGAGGTGGCTCCATCTCCTTCTTTATCTACATCCCCACCATCCCCATCATCCCCATCATCTCCCTCATCTCCATCATTCCCCTCATCTCCATCATCCCCATCATCTCCATCATGCCCATCATCCCCCCATCATCTCCATCATCCCCATCCAGCCCTGAATCTGAGGAGGGGAGGGCATGGAGAGGGTTGTAAGTTTTTGGCCCTTTTGTCAGTCAAGCCTCTGAACAGCCTCTGGAACATTTCAGCACTAAAACATTTGCCTGGTGACCAACAAATAATTCCAGGCGCCTTTTATCCTGCTGTAAAAATGCCTCAAAGCAGCTGATTAGTGGAGGTTTCTCTCCAAGCTAAAACCTGTTGACAGCAGGACCAAACCCTGGCTTTCCCATTATCAGCAGAAATGGCCTCTCTGTGCTGGGCATTCTCCAGGCAGTGATGGACAAAAGGCACAGCTCTGAGACCCTTTTGGGTGCAGAAAACCCAAGCAAAGCCCTGAAAGTCTCACAGAATTTTTGTTTCACCCCTGAGGCAGATCAACACTTTGTTAATGCAGATGTATAAGTTTTGCTATTGCTATTTAAACCAATTTCCATGCAGAGTGTTCCAGGGAACACTTGCTGCAAAGGCTGAGGTCACGATTTGCAGCCCAGCAAGAAGATAAAACTGCTGCCAGAGTCCATGGCCAGACCTGCTTTGTGCAGAACCACATCATCTCAGCCTCTCTGCCAAGAAACTGGAGGAGTTTTCCAGTTCCCATTGTCCTTCTGGGAAAGAGAAAGAGGGGGAGTAAAGCTCACGTACCTTCATGAAGCTCTGAGAGGTTCAGGAGGGTTTTCATGAGCAACTGGGTGGAAGCAAATGCTATCAGAGTCCAAATGCCCCATTAATTATCCCAGAATATCATTCTGGGGAGAAGGGAAGTCCCAGCAGTCCTCCTACAGCCTTCTTAAAGAATGACTGAAAAAAGCCATTGCAGTTACTCATTCTGAAATGAGGTTTTGTAAGGGTGAGATTTTTTTTGCATGACAACACATTGTGGGTATACACAATTAAAAAATGAATCCACGACCAGTCAGAAACAATCATCCCTCCCTTTTTCATTTAGAGCAAACTCTGAAATCTGCCTTTTTTTTACATAATTTGCAATTATAGAGCAAACCTCCAGAAGCCTTTACAACATTAAACATCCACAAGTGTTTTTGGGCAGCCCCCTGATATCAGTGAGTCAGTGCAGCCCCCACAGCTCCAGGTGGGGGGCACACATCCCTCCTCCTCCTGAGTTCCCCAGCGGGGGAGAGGCTGCTCACAGCTCCTGGAAGCCTGGCAGCAAATGTTTAATGCAAACTCTGAGATTCAACCACCCCACAGCAAACTCGGAGCATCACAAAGTGAGGTGCAAGGTAAAACCCCAGAGAAATTCTCCTGAGTCATTTTTTTGCCTCTTTGTTGGGTTCGGGACTTGTTTGGGTGTACCCTATGAGGTCAGAGCTGTGTGTACCTCTCCTCCTGTGAGCTGCAGGAGTTTTTATCCCCCCCTGAAGGAGCAGAGCTCAGGGAAGATCCCTCCAGCAATCCTTGGAGCTTTGGCTGTGCTGCCCTCAGCCCTGAGGGTGGGTTTGAGTTGTGGTTTCCTGGCACAGGCTCAGATCAGTCACTGCTGTCCCCAAGCTCTCCTGACCCACCTGCTGCTGGAGATGCTGCTCTGGGGTCCTGCTCTCCCCACTTCCATCACTTCTCCACAAAACCATCCTCCTTTATGTGCAAACCCCAAATCTCAGCAGCTCCACCAGGCCCTGGCAGGGACACCAACACCCTCCTGAATGCCCTGAGCAGGGCAGGACAGGTGCCCCGGGCTCACCCCGGCTCACAGCCCAACCTGCTGGGCTGCTTTGGCTCCTGTCCCGCTCCATCAAAGCCTCGGAGACACCATATGGCTCCCGGGCGTGTTCCTCTGCAGATTTGGGTTGCAGCACAGGAGTTGTGCCTGGCAGAGGCAGCAGAGCAGCTCCCCCCACGCTGTCCCAGCGTGCCCAGGGGTGACAAATGGCTCTGGTGGCACCAGAGTGTCCCGAAGTGTGGGAAATGTATTCCTGTTCCTCACGGGGCTGTCCCGAGGCTGCTGTGTCCCGCTGGAATGGGGAAGGGGAAGCTCTGCTGGGGTTTTTGGAGAGCCCTGATGTGAGTGGAGGGACAGATGGGAGCCAGGATGCTTCTCCTGGTGTCTGCTGGTGTCTTCCAGCCTGGGAGCTGCCTGAGCTGCTTTCACTGCATTTCATGGATGGAGAGCCCAGGAGAAGTTTGTCCTCAGGCTAAAAGAGCCTCGAGCTTCCTTCTCTTGCTCCCATCTCTCCCTGCCTTCCTTCTCCCAGGCATTCTGAGCAACTCATTCCCAAAACTGCCCTCACCCTGCCTCAGCCACCTGCCAGCACCACCAGGCTTCTCATCCTGGGGCACCACCCCAAACCACTGAGAAACTGGGGAAACTGAGGCACGTGCAACCACCAGGAAAACGCTGCAGGCTGAGCTTATTTATTTAGGGAGGGACAGAGGGGATCTCTGTTCCCTGGACCCTTGGTTTGACCTGGTACCTTCCCCCAGCAGCTCCTTGTCCTCGCTGAGGCAGTGGCAGCAGGTGACAAACCCTGCAGCACCAGTTGGTGCTCCCCACAGGTACCAGCTCACAACGGCCACTGGCTGAAAAGAGAACAGAAACAGAAACAAAAGACCAACAAATAGTTGAATCCGTTCCCAGGCAAATAAAAAAGAGTGGGTTTGGATCGTCACTGCTGTCCCTTTGTTTACCGAATGCAATAACAAAAAACGGCCAGGAAAGAAAAAAAATATATATTCTCTGATAGCGAGGATTTATTGTGGGCGAAGCAGGCTGGGACATGCCCCAGGGAAGGAGGGTCAGGATCTGCTGGGGATGGGAAATAAACGTGCCCAAAAGCACTTAAAAAAAAAAAACCCGAAAGGACCAGCCCTGATTGCAGCAGTTAGAAGTGATATATTCTTGGCATGGAAACAAAAAGCAAATTCAGAGCAGGTTTGGAGCTGATCTTGCTGGCTTACATGGGATTTTGTACTTAGGTAATTCTATTGTTGGCTGCAGCTACCTGATTTATGTCTGAAAAGGTCCTGATCCTGCAAACATTTACTGATGTACTTTAGTTTTACCTTTGCCCCAAGACATCCTACTGATTTCCCTGCAGTGAGGGCAGTGCCTGCCTGCAGAGCCGGAGCCTTTGCAAGAGAAAAATCTGTGTTGCAACGCCTGAAATGAAGAGGAAATTTTGCAGTGAGACGTGAACTCCCCCAGGCTGTGGCCACCCCAGGCAGGATCCCGGGATTGCCCCTGCAGCCTCTCTAACCCACGAGATTTGGGAAGCAGAGGGGGAACATCCTTAGCACAAACCTGCAGCTGCATTGGGCTCTGCCACAAAAAGCAGCAGTGTAACACCGAGTTAACCTCATGACACCGCTCTCCCCAAACAGGCTGCTAAACCCAGCAGAAACCATTTGGGACTGGTTCTTTCCATCCAAGAAAAAATGGCATTTATTGTCAAAACCACCATATTTGCCTTGTAAGGTAAAAGAGATGGACTCATCCATCAAACACCGTCCTTTGACGGTGAAACCACTGGGTTTGCTTCAAGGGTTTAAACAGGAGAATAAAAACCTGTGCGAGGTGAGAGGAGGAGAAGCACCGGGCTCTCCCACCGCAGCATCCCGGGCAGCGAGATGTCCCCGCGGCCGCACGGATGCTCACGGGTCCCTCCCTCGCTGCTAAAACCGCGCTGATGAAATCAAAAGGGGCTCTGAGCCTCGGAGCAGCTGCTTTCCTCCCTGCCGCTGCCAAGCCGCCCCGAGAGCACGGCTACTCCTCGGCGCGGCGGAGAATTAATTTGCTTTACAATGGGCTCCGGGTGTCTGCAGCAGCGGCCACCGAGCTCGGCAGCCCGGGGGGAGCGTGGGGAGCAGGGAGCGGCACCTGGAGCCGGCCCTCGGGGTGCTGGGGAGGCTGGGGACACCCAGAGGGACCCCCAACCTGTAAAAATCCCCGCCGGCTCCTGGGGACACCTGGCATCAGTGCCAGCCCCAGCCCGGCGATGTCCCCAGCCCAGCTCAGGGACCTCGGGGCACTGCAGCTCCCAAACACAACCTGCGGGATCTCTGTCCCTCAAAACCGACCTGGCAAAGGGTGACAGCAGCAGTGGCAGGGCTGGGAGCGGGGGGCAGTGTCCAGAGCCTGCCTTCATCCCTGCTGGGCACCCTGGAGGGACGGGGTTTGTGTCCAGTGAGCTCCAGGACACTGTGGTGACCACACGGAGTGGATGCCCAGAGGTTCTGCACCGAGGCTGATGAGGATGAAGGACTGGAGGCAGCACCCAAGGGCGCTTCCAGAGCAGCTCCTCCGAAATGGGTTCCGTTCGTGCTGTAGCAGCCTGGAGAAACGAATATTGCCTGCCCAGAAAGATTTAAATATACATAAAATTAGAAGGAGGAAGTGTTAGCTAAAATTTCGTACTTCTGGAAGGCAGACGGTTCGTTAGCAGTACTTTAATGAGGCTCTAACCTCTCTGTAATGCTTTTATTAATGCTCGTTGCTTACAGAGTGCCAACTGCTTGGCTCCTCTCCGACAGCCCGGCTGGTCCACAAAGAGAGGGGTTGAGGGGTCCTTTGAAGCAAAACGTGAGCACATTTCCCCCACAGCCAGGACAAACGACAGTTGGTGAGATGAGACAGCCCCAAACCCAGCAGATGGTGCCCAGAGCAGTCTGGGCAGGAGGGGACACGGGAGGGAACAGGGAAGGGAGAGGATGAGGTGCCAGTTATGCCGTTTGCAGAGCTCCTGCTGGCTGCTGCTGGGTCAGCACGAGGGCCAGGCAGTGAGCAAGGACAGGACACCAAGGATGGCTGTGCTGGACATTTGGTGACCAGGGCAGACAGGAAGTGCAGGATCCAGGAGCTCAGAGCTCAGCCTGCTGCCCCTGCTCTATTGCTGCAGGTATCTCGTGTGCTCTGAGGCCAAAGCTGCACCCACATCTCACCAGAAATCTGCTGTGGTCAAACGTGAGTCCTGAATCCAACAAACTCCCCAACACCCAAGGCCCCCTTACCCCAAAAGCCCCAGTGTGACTGTGCAGGGAGAACCTGAGCCTTTGAGGTGCTCCCAGCCCTCCTGGGAGCTGATCTGACTGAAGGAAAACCAGGAGAGGATGGAGTCCCTCCTCCAGCCCCTCTGCCATGCCCTTCTCCATGCCCGTGTTGGCTGCAGAGGGGAGGAAGGGACACCACCCACTCGTGGAGCTCACGGGGTGATGCCCAGGCACCCCGAGCACACCTTCAGCCGTGGCTGTGCAAGGACAGAAGGACAAGGATCACCCCAGCAGCTGCTGGGACACTCCCCCACACCTCCTGGGAGCCGAGGTGAGCATATGCCCAGTGCTTCTCCTCCTGTGCCTCGGAACACCCTGAATAGAGGGATTAAAATCCCCCCTTGCAGCCGGGAGCAGCAGCGCCAGGGCTCCGGCTGATATTCCAGCACAGCCGAGAACAGGTGGGCTCTGCTGGGCAGGAAAGGGAGCAGCTGGTGGGAACCCTGCCCTGCCAGGAACGTGCCCAGTGCAGTCCCAGGGCAGCCCTGGAACCGCAGCACAAGCCAAGTGCAACAGGGAGCTGGGGCTGCTGTCCCACCATTGTCCAGCCACGGCTTCTGAGGCCACCAGGGAGTCCCCGGCAGAGGAAAGTTCAGCGTCGTGTCAGAATCAACAAAAAGAAGCTTTCATGTCGTTTGAGTAAAAAAAAAAAAAAAAAAAAAAAGGGAAGAAGATTCTCCAGAGAAAAAAGGAGGAAGCCAGCAGTGCCAGGGCACAGAGTGATGGGTGAGACACAGGGCAGAGGCAGGAATGACCAGGGACAGAAGCTCCTGTCCTCAGTGCTTTTGATGCCTTTTCCTGGTGTTATAAAATGCAGCCAGACTCGGTTAAAGGGGTTGGGGTCTTTCCCTCAGGATTTGAATCAGGATCCCGTTTGATGCATCCACTTCCCCCAGGTGCCAGCGTGGCAAATGCACCCCCGTCAGTCACACACACCAGTTCTAGACTTTGCACAGCCCAGATCCAACAAGGGAGCCCAATGCTGGGGCTGGGCTGGGCTCAGCTCGACTTTCCAGAATCTGTCCTGCCAGGGGCCCTTGGCTTCCTGAGCCAGCAGAATGTTTGGTGTCCCTGGCTCTGCAGCTCTGGGCTCTTCAGCCTCAGGGCCTGCAGGGCACTTACAAAACACAAAGTAAAGAGTTACAAGTGTGCATGGTAATGCTTGTGGATACACAGAACTGTGTAAAAGGGATATAAAAGAAAAGACAAAAATCATTCCGGCATCACTTCCTGCCCAACCTGTGAGGCAAAAGCACCAAACTACAAAGTCTCTGCACTAGAAAATTCACAACGTGGTTGGTTTTTTTTTTTCCTCTCCATGTAAAAGTGACAGATTCAAAGCCAAACATGGAAATATCTCAGGGTGCTGATGTGCATTTTTTCTGTTAAAGTTTCTCTGAAATCTGGCCTGGTTTTTGTGAAGGAAGAAAAAAAACAGAGAGGAAAAAGAAACAGGATATTTTCAAGTAAAATTAGTTAGATGCAGCCATTTTTAAAATGGCTGCTATAGGAAACTGGGAAATTATATAAAACCATAAAAATATAAAAATATTTTGCAAAATGTGGCATGGTTGTTTGTTTGTTCGGTTTTTTTTAATAAGACTTTGACTCAATGATCTAAATTTGTCAGAATTCCAAATAAAGCAGAATCTAGAAATTAAAACGAAACAGGGCAAATAAAATAGGGCAAAATGGAATGGCAAATGCTGTGAAATTTTCAGCTGGAATTTACAGCAGCGGCTAAAACCCACTCACACCAGACCATAAATTCTTGTTCCAAGCACAATAAAATAGTCCCAGAATAAATCTTTTCAGTTTCTACTGGCCCCATCCAAAGCTTCCCTGCACTGACAGTGAGACCTTGCAGATCTCCTGGGGCCTGGGCATCACTTTGCCCATGTGAGCAACCTTGCCAGCCTGAAACACAACGTTCTGAACCCCTCTGTTCCTGGGGCAAAATATGAGAAACTTGGTGTTTTAAATGGATTTTATCCAGGGCATGATGCAGAGGAGTTTTTTCCGAGTGCAAAAAGGGAAAACAAGGTAAAAAAATAAGCCCAGCTGTAAACAAGATGCGCACAGAACCCTGGCAGGGGTAATTGCCCTCAAGTTGAATCAAGGTGGAAGGAGGGGTTTGGAAGCACCGAATCCATGGCACACGTCCCTGCTTTGTCACCTCACACCAAACACCCGATAGAAGCTCCCTTTGAACAGGGGCCAAGCCCATCCTCACTCAGCACAGTGATTCTGCACCGGGCTCTGAGCTGGGCTTCCACTTGTGCAAAGAATTTGTAAGAGGCAGAAAAAAGAGCAGGAGTGAGCAGCTCAAAGAAAAGTACAAAAGACAGTGGATAATTAATTATTGGGGTTTGCCTCTGTTGTTTTTGCTGGCACCAGGACAAACAGACTGCTGTGTTAGTAAAATGTATCCTTCTCTGTAGATTTGGATATGTGTCAATAAATATTCAAAAACCACTTGCCATCTCCCCAAAATCATGAGAAGGGCAAGGAAATAAATAGAATTAAAACCCCAAATAGTCACAAAGGGTTTTCTTTTGTGCCTTTGCTTCTGAGCTGTTGGCCTGCCAAGCTGATTTCAACAGAACCTTGGTTAAAAGAATGTAAAAAAAAGGGAAGGTGAGACTTTCCCATCATTACACCAGAAGAGTTCAGTTTCCCAGGAAAGCAAATCTGTAACACGATGAGATCACTTCCAGCTGACGAATCTGAAGTTTGTTTTTAGAAGGCTAAAAACAACAACAACAAAAAATAAGATTAAGAAAAAAAACCCCAGCACTCGAATGCAGATCACTCGGACACTGGGTTTTTGGGTAATGTGCCATCCTCCTGCTTCCCAGTCAGGGCAAAGGGACACTGCTTTCCTTAGGGAATTCACCTTGGGCAGAGGTGTGAGTGGTGATGGATCTGCTGCCTCTTTGAGACATTTCCCAGTGCCCAGTGACAACCCTGCCATTTGTGCTTGGTGTGACCCCAGCCCAGCCAAGAGCAGGAGGGGCTGGGGGCAGTTCCTCTCCAGGGCTTTGCTTTTGGGTGCAGTTCCTTTCCAGGGCTTTGCTTTTGGGGGCAGTTCCTCTCCAGGGCTTTGTTCTTGGGGCAGTTCCACTCCAGGGCTTTGCTTTTGGGGTCAGTTCCTTTCCAGGGCTTTGGTTTTGGGGGCAGTTCCCCTCCAGGGCTTTGCTCCTGGGGGCAGTTCCACTCCAGAGCTTTGTTCTTGGGGCAGTTCCTCTCCAG
>JAHLSL010000072.1:5214202-5246814 GCA_025920805.1 Petroica traversi | reverse complement strand
GGGCAGTTCCACTCCAGAGCTTTGTTCTTGGGGCAGTTCCTCTCCAGAGCTTTGTTCTTGGGGCAGTTCCACTCCAGAGCTTTGTTCTTGGGGCAGTTCCTCTCCAGGGCTTTGCTCAAACAGCCTCTCCCACCATCCCTGCTCCCTTCCAGCCCATGCCCAGCTCCCCCAGGTGTTGTTTGCTCTCCCAGCACAGCTCTTGTTCAGGGAGAACTCACGCCAAAAGCTCAGTGTGGTTGGTATTGATTCTGGTTTTGTTGAGGTGCCCAAGTGAGTGGCAGGCAGTTGGTTCTTCTATTTATTTTCTGCTGGATGGGGACACCAAATATTTGCTTTCTGAAATATTTGCAGCAGCTCCACCACAATTAAGAACATCAACTGAAATGCTCAAAAAGGGTGGGGGAGCCCACCTGTGCCTTCACTCTCTCCTGAGCTTTGCTGAGATGACACACAAACTCCTGGGCTTTGTTGCTTTGCATCTCATGGGGAACACGATGGATTAAGCTTTGGTTTCACTGGAAGATGCCCACAGGAGTGGGGAACACGATGGATTAAGCTTTGGTTTCACTGGAAGATGCCCACAGGAGTGGGGAACACGATGGATTAAGCTTTGGTCTCACTGGAAGATGCCCACAGGAGTGGGGAACACGATGGATTAACCTTTGGTCTCACTGGAAGGTACCTACAGGAGTGGATCTGCACTCCTGCTTTCTGATCCACACCAGACCAGTCTCAGGGAACAGCTCTCACTAACAGGAGTAACTGCAGAGCAGTCAAAGCACTCACCAAACCCATCCTATGGCACAGAACAACTCAGGCCTTGCATTTCAGGAGCAGAGCTGCCTGAGGGTGTGTGCTAATTACAGACTCTCACTGCAGTTTACATTGCAGACACCATCCCAGCAGCCAGCCAGAGGAACAGTGACTTACCTTTGATGAGAGGAAGCTCCAGCCATGATCAAGCACGGATGTTGCACTCAAGGCAAATTTAGGGAAGGCTGAGCCAAGTCCTCCTCTGCACGAGCTACACAGACTGTCCAGGGGCTGCTGTCAGGAGAACTGAGTGGTGTGTCCCCATCTGAGACCTCCAGGAGTGCTGAGCTCCAGAGAAGTTTTCCCTCACATAATGGCCACATTCCAAAAACAGACCAGGAGTTTTGGAGACACAATTCTCCATTGCTGAGATGTCCAAAGGCCTTTGAGCTCCAAGGTTCTCACAGCGTCTCCAGAGGCAGAGGGAGAAGGGTTTCCTTCCAGGCAGGGACTGCTGCTGCAACAGGGACTCAAAGCCACAGCTCAGCACAAGCTCTGCAAAAAGGAGACACCAACACAGATCTCAGGATTGCTTGGGGCTGAGTGCTGCATCCAGAGACCTGCAGGTGAAACTGCCTGCCAGGTGGAACTCGGGATGGCAGAGGACAGGCCCACCCAACCTGGCAAGTCTGGGACAGAAACTCTGCCCAGTGGGATCAAGCCATGGCAACCTCTTCTCCAGCTCTCCCTGTTCTTCATATCCTCTCCTGTGGGAGAGAGGCAAACTTTTAGGAGTGGATTTTTAACTCAGGGCCATGGGTCACTGATAGGATCAGACCCACAAAGCACACAGGTTATGACTCAGTGCTCAGCACCTTTTATTCTGCAATCTTCCTGGGCAGAAAACATGTTTTTGTGCGCTCCAGTTTCCCTCTTTTCCTGCTTTTTTTTTTTTTTTTTTTTTTTTTTTTTTTTTTGCCTCGTGTAAAGACTTTGCTATGTCAGAATCTGTCAAAAAACTCCTTGTGCCATGTTTTCACAAGAATCCTACTTGCTGGCCAGTGCCAAGCTCCCTTTTAAACAATACTCAGTGAAGCATTGCATTGCCTGTGCTCTGCTCTCCCATGCCATATTTAGACAAAAGCCAGGGAATTCCCTGCCCTAGATGAGGGCTTGAATGAGTGTGCTCTTCTTCCACCTCAACTAAAAAAGTGTGCTCACATCAGCCAGGCTTCATTTTTAATTCATTCCACACTTTGATTTATATATACCTGAAGCAGGGGGAAAGAAAAGGG
Organism: Petroica traversi; assembly: GCA_025920805.1. Classification (NCBI taxonomy): domain Eukaryota; kingdom Metazoa; phylum Chordata; class Aves; order Passeriformes; family Petroicidae; genus Petroica; species Petroica traversi. Next base: position 5,244,766 of record JAHLSL010000072.1, on the reverse strand, counting down.
AAATTTAAAGAAAACAAAACAAGTGAATGCGACCACAGAGACACATTCTTAGCCCCGCTGGGCGCATTCCCAAAGAGACCAAACCCGTGGAAATAAAACCATGCAAACCCCACCCTGACACACGCGAGAGAAACAAGGAAACCCCACCCCATGCGCAGCTGGCAACATCTGGATGGTGGCCACAGGTGCCTTTTAGTGCACTGGCCCGGGGCAAGCAAACAGCTGCCAGCTCTGCAGGCTGCCAGGGGTTCTGGCAATGCACCTGATCCCTGAGGAGCAAAGGAACCCTCCCGGGCAGGGCAGGGAGCTCAGCGATCGCTGCACACCCAGCCCCGCACGTTCCCATTCCCACCGGGAAAAGCAGGAGTCACTGGGGCTGCAGAGCCTTCTGGAGCGCTATAGAAACGCCGCATTCCAGAGCCCTGCGCTCATCGCTGCCCTCCAGCATCACTCCGCTCGCTGCTGTTTAAATTCTTTGCCGTACTTTTGTCCGCAGCGCTTGGGCCCCCCAGATTTTTTGACATGTGGTCCCTCCGCTGGCTGCCAAGTCTGCTGGGAGAGGATGTCAGACTCGCAGCACCAAAACAGATGCTGTCCATGCACGGACTCTGCTGGGAAAGCTTCAGATAGAGGCCTGCCCGCCCTCCTCCTCTGCCCCACAAACACTGCAAAATAATCATTTTATCTGCCCCAAGAAGCTGCTCAGGAGAAAATCTGAAATTGAGAGTCAGAGCATTGTCAAGCACAGTGTGCATGGCTTGAAACATGGAATGAAATACTCTGAAAAACAAGGCAGAATTTGCACTAGATTATTGTTTCCCTATACATCTATAAAATCCACTAGAGCTATCTCAATATATCCATCCTGCTGGCAGGGATGATGGGGAGCTCACTGCAGACAGGATGCAGGCAGACACCTTTTAACTGCTGCCACTTAATTCTGCTCAGTGTGGCTTGAGCTGACATCTCAACTGAGCCATCACCCGAGCCTTGACCAGCCTGGTGCTCCTGGTGTTGTTATTGCTGCCAGGAGCATTCTGGGGACAGGCTGAGAGGGAAGAAATGAGATGGACAGAGCTGTAGAGTTATGAAATGCACCCTTAGGATCATGTGTTCAAAAGCACTCAGTTCCCGTTTAGGAACCTAAATGAAGTTGGCAGGAGCTCAGAAGTGCTCAGCATCTATCAGCTCCTACTGAGAACATGCTGAGCTCTTCTTAAAGTTGTCAGAGAAAAACAATTCGAAGATAAGAGCCAGCTTGTGGCTTACAATTAACATCATTGTATGGGTCTTCAGAGCAGCTTGGCAAGGGCAAGAATAGCTGCTTTCACAGAGGATATTGTATATAAATCCACATCTCCAAGCACAGGCCAGGTCTAGAAGCTGTCACCCCACTCCTGCTCCTCCTGAAAGAGCTCTGCACCCCAAGAATTTTCCACTTTGTGTCATTTATGGCATTGAGTAAGTGGGAGTTTGCACCTGACCAGGACCAGCCACGTCAGTGGAGATGAGAAGGACCAAAATGAGTGCTTAAACACTCAGAACATGACCCACAGAGCTGCAGGCAAGGCAAACGGGAAAACATCTGAAGAAATGCACTGATTTGGTCCTAACTTATATTAGGTTTTGACATCTAATCAGTAGCAATACTCAGTGCCAGTTGGTACCTTCTGTCTTTGAGCCCCGAAGTGCTCTTTGTTCTGAGGAAAAAGATGTTTTCTCCCAGTGGTGACAAACAGCCAACGCCATGGGAACCTTCACCAGACAGAAACATTTGTCAAATCTCCTCAAACACTTCCAGAGGCATCAATCCAGCAAAGAACCACTGCAGCAGTCCCTCTTGCCCTCCTGGAACCCCTGAGCTGCTTAAAAGGAAGGCTGTGAATTCAAATCCTCCCACTGCTCACAGCTCCTCCAGCCTGGAACCAGCAGAACCTTGGTACCGCACCAAAAAAACCCAAACCAAGCACAGCATCTCGTGCCAGGCTCCAGCTCATCCAGGGACATATTATAACTCTTGAAGGGGACTAAGAATGAATTCCTTTCATCAAGATCCTCCTTTTCACAGTTTCCTTTATCTTACACTGAGACTCCAGCAGGTATCTTCCAGGTAGGAGCAGCTTGCTGTTCCTTACTTTCCAGGTATTCCAGGGGTTACACCTGTCTGCCCTGTAGTTTGCAATGTTGCCTGGTCTAATTCCACAGAAAAACTCCAGAGATTCTTCTGGGGACAGCAGGAGCTGAAGGATCTCATGGATCTCGCTACCTTGACTCTCCTTGGTGTGGGAGGTGGAGCAATAATTTAATGTACTTGCCAATCAGAGCTGCCAGAGGACACCACCACTCCTGGTATTAGGACAACATAACCTTTTTTTCTTTTTTTCTCTTTTTAGGAGAAGCTTCATGTTTTCTCAGGGATCAAAATCCCTCCTGTTGAAGGTGGAAGCAAAAGTATTGATTCCAGAGGAGCTCCTGCTCCCGGCCCAGCTCAAGGACTCGTGAGAGACATTAAACATGGTGCAGTCAAGCATTGCCAGACTTCACAAGCTCTGGCCATATTGATTTATCTCCTGACATCTCGACACGAAAGCAGAACAGCAGAAGAAAGCACAGCACTATTTCCCATTCTGACTAAAACAAGTAGTCCAAAACATGCATGAATTTAATTTGTCACTCCTCAAATATAACGACTCATTATGATTCATTACTCCCAAGGATCCCAGCTCATTTTCTACAGCTAATTAACCTTGCAAGCCACAATTCACCCAAGAGAGGATCACTGCATTGCTGTGGGGACTAGAGAACAGAAGTGCTTGCCATGGTCTGGCCAAGGGGCACTGCTGCCCTTTCTCTCCTGAATTTGCTGAACAGATACAGCCTGAGAAAACTCATTTAGAAAGAAATGGAGAATTCTCCATTCCAGTGAGCACCACATGCTCAATCCAAACACAGTCTCCTTGGGAGCAGGGAAGGGCTGGTTGACCATTGTTGCAGCCACTGAAAGGTAACAAATTCTTGTCCTTTGCACAGCTGAGCTGAGCTCAACTGGGCAGGAGAGACGAGGGTGACAAGGAAGGTAAAGCTACAAACGCTCATCCTGGAGCAGGGACAGGAATGGTAAAGGTGCAGCTCCCTGGGGCTCACGCAGCTGGGTGGAGTTTGGATGAGACATTTCAGTCTTTCTCTTGGTCCCTTTTATACCCTGCTCAGATTTAAACATCCTCTCAACTTCTCGTATATATTTAGACCAAAGAAAAACACCATTAAAATGCCAAGGAGGCTTTCAAGACAATTGTTATATTAAACTAGCTTCAATCCTAAACTCTGCTTCTGTGAAATTACTCACTGGACAGCCCACTTGAATCCTGAATTACTAATTAAGTGCTGCTGTCACTGTCAGGCTTTCACAGCTCAACCACAGCAGGAAAGGGAATTTTTACAAAACACTGCCTGACCCCAGGGATTTACAGGCAGCAACTTCTGCATTAAGCACCATGGTACAAAGCCACACAATCTTCACTGCAAAAGCCTTCTTCACATGAGCTGAGCACTGCTGCTGGATTTGGAGCACCAAATGCCATTTCCCTGGCGTGTCCTCGGGCTGCTCCCACGGAGGCTTTGCAGCCTGAGCGTCACCCAGTGAAACCCAAGAGCTGTGTCCATTTTTAGAACCAGCCTGCCCCAAGATCTGCTGCATTATCTGGGCAGCACGTAAGGGAACAAGATGAACTGCAGCTCCCCCAGCCACTTATTTACCTTCTGGTTAAACAGAGCCTCTGCAGCTCCCTGCCCGTGCACCCACTTGCTCAGCACCTCGGCAGGGCTGCTGCTCTATTTTTAAAGGCATGCTGCTGGCTTTCATCTGAAGCTGCCTGGTTTTTTTTCCCCTTTTTAGCTCCCATACTCTTTAAACTAATTTAAAACATGCTGGCAGATAAAGGTAGTGAGGGGAGATACAGCAAATGCACCATGGTTGGCGTTGCAAGCTGAGATTAAGGCAAGGGGTACAACCCAAACAGAATAAAAATGAACATCTAAACTCAAACATTAGGGCCAGACAGAAACAGTCCTTGCTAAGGGGAACATCTCCCTTGTATTTGGAGTGGGATTATTTGAACGAAGACTTTAGGACGTGTTCTGGCAGCAAACAGATTGGGGTGCTCACAGCTGGGAGGGGCAGTGAGTGGCAGCTGTGGGGAGTCCTGGGAGGGACCGAGGTCTCTGAAATGCAGAGTCTGAAATGCAGAGCAGTCTGGGGCTTGCCAGGGAGTTAAAGCTGTGCTGGTTCCCGTTCTGAGCCCACAGGAGCAGCACTGCAGTCAGAGGCGTTGCTCAGCCACTCAGGTGCAGGAAGCACAGCTGGGAAGGTGGAAAGGTGCCAGAAACCCGTGGCATGAAAATCCAGTGTCCCCAGCCATGGCTGTGGCCCCCAACCAGGATCCATAAACACTCTTGAACAGGGAGGCTTCAAGCTTGACCCAAACTCCTCAGCAGCTCTGATCAGTAATTAGAATAAAACTGTTGAGACCATGAACACTGACAGGCTGTAAATGGGGAAGATAGTTGACTGCACTGATACATCACCTACAAATCCAAAACTTCACATTTTGAGAGCTTGGAGATTCCCTAGCCCATGCTTTTGGTCTAGAATTTTCCCAGTTAATGTCCAGGTGCCAGGCTCAGTCACCACTGCAGAGCTGCCCTGAGCATCCTGGTGCTGCAGACACACCTGGCTCTGCTGCCCTGGGCAGGCTGAGCTCGGCTCCCTTTTGGATTCAGGACATCTCTGAGAACTGGTTGAAAGGAGGGCTCCCTAACGCTCCCATCAGATGCTGATGGGCCTTTTTGTGCCAGGAAAACGGATGTGTGCAACTCCAGCAAAAGTGCCTGGAAGCCTCCCAAAGCCTGAGTGAAATGGGGGAATGTTGAGTGGCATCAGACAAAAGGAGCAGTGATTTAATCTCCACAGATGGGGAGGAGGGAGCAGCGTCAGGAAAAGCAGGAGGATGAGATTAGCCAGGCAATAAAATGAAAATGAGCAAGAGGTGGAGAGAACTGTGCTGAGATAAGAGGAGGTGGATTACAGGGCTGGCAGATGGAAGGGGAGCAGGCAGCCAAACAGTGAACAAAACACAGGTAATAAATCTGGAAAAATTGTCATCAACAATGTTAAATACCATTTCCAGCCCATTTTCTCCAAGGGAGTAAGTGGCTATGGCAGAGGGAAGAGCTGTGCCATCCCCCAGGGTGCAGTGATGCTGCCTCCAGCCCCAGCTACAGAAATGGCCAGCAAAGGTGCGTTTGCTGGGACTCTAAACTCCTGCAACACAGCCAGAATCCTTTCTGACACATGGATAAAACACAAAAGGTGGAAGAAAGTGCTTCTTTCTGGAGGGCCTGACCATCCATTTGACTCAGCCTCATTCAGGAAAGCAACACTTCATCTCCTTTGCTGCTGAAAGGAGCATTTCCTGCAGCCTCGCTGGAGCACATTAGGCTGGGTATCTCAGTTCCGGGTGATAAGGCAGCTTTTATCAAGAGACTTTCATTAATGCAGTTTAGCTGGCAATAGACGATTGATAACAAGCAGACATTTGACCACAATTTAAGTCATTAAGCCCTTGGCCACCATGTTTTTGGAAGATAATCTCTAGAATATCTTAATCTGTGTCATTCTAGCAAAGCCACACTGCAGCTCCCCAAATCTGTGAATCTCCCAGCCTTCCATTACCCAAGGCAGGTCGGTGCCTGCTGGCAGCACATCCATCTCAAGAGGTTACTTAAAATCATTTATTTGTCATTGCACTTTAAATGTGGGGAGGAAATTAATGGACAAAGAGAAGTAATTACCTTGTGAGTCTGAGAGCTCTCCAGGGCAGGGACAGCTTTTTGCTCTGCACCAGTGCCTGGCCCAACAAGGTTTGTGCAAAAGAGCAGCAGTGGCTCATATGCCATTGCAAATATCTGTGTGGAATAATAAATGCCTGTTTTGAGCTGAAAATTTCCCACCAAATTGCCCCCCAAATGTGGGGCAAGCTCACATTAATCCTGTCCCTGCTGAGTGGGGTTACATGCCTGCCCCTTGTTTATTCCCAAATGGATTTCTCTTCCCCCTCTGCTCTTTCAGCTCCTTTAATATCACCTGAATATCACCTTTAATGTCTCTCCAGCCTCCAGCAAGAGCAGAAGAGGACACAGCAGATCACAGGGTGTTGTCTGAGGAGAAGGATGAGGTCAAGGGGAAGGCAGAGAGAACCTGGGTCAGAAGTTCCTCATCCCAGAAACTCCTGGAAAAACTCATTCCTCTCTATCAGGGATAAGAAACATTTCTGCCATGCTGAAATGAGTGCATTTAAGAGCATTTTTTCTCTAGGAAATCACTGTGGTTAAGCAGTTATTGGATAGACTGTGGGAGTAAAGTGCAGGGAATTCAATACTCTCTGTTATACAGCAGAGGTCAGGCTAAGGGTCCCTTCAGATCTAAACCATAAATTTAGCAAACCATTACCAAAAAAGCCCCTCCAGTCTTCCACTCAGCTTCTAGAAAGCTCTTCAATAACAAGAGCTTGCCAAAGGTTAGCAAAGAGGCCAAAACCACCAGGATCTACATTTGACTCCAGTTTTTAGAAGGCTTTTAGAACATTCCCTAAAGAAGCCCAGAGCTGCAGCCTGAGGACCTGGGGCTCCCAGCTCCACAGGCTCCTGATCTGACCCCAGAAGCTGCTGTATTTCACAGGCTGTTCCAGGCTGGGATGTGGGGCAGCTCATCCTGCTGGAAACCATCACTAAAAACCTTGTCTGAACACAAAGCTTGGCTGTGCCCGTGGGGAGGAGCAGCCCCCACCCAGCAGAGAGAAATGGGCCTTCAAGAAAAGCTTGGGCTGGAGGTGACCCAGGAGGGCAGCCTGGAATGGGGGCTCTGCAGGGAGGTTTTTCAGGAGAACCTCAGCACCAGGCAAAGAAGGTACCCAGCACTGCCCTGCCCAGCTGGGATGTGCCCAAATCCAAAATCCAGCCCAGGAGGCTGCAAATGCTGCAGCTGAAATCAGTTGTGTCAGGGCCTGGCAGCAGGTGTGAGGAGGAGCTGGTTCCCACCCCAGGATTAGCAGCAGGATATGCAGCACATCCTCCCTGCAAACGTGTGATCATATCAAAGCTCCATCTGTACTCAGGCTGCAGCTCGGAGCTATTAATGACTGCTGGGGGAGAACTAACATTTTTTTTTCTTATTACCATTTAAATAAGCTTCCCACACCTTGAAAACAAATCATTCCTTTTTCTTTAAAGAATGTCCATACATACCTTTTTCTTTCAATACAGGTAATCTGCACATACCTAGGGAGAGGAAGAGTTGCTCAGATTTTAAACCCCAGAATATTTGAAATGCTCTGTTTATTCTTTTTTTTTTTTTTTTTTTAGAGTAGCTCAGCTGTTCTCAGCTTGGATGCAAAGACACATACTTCCACTCTAGGTATTTTTGGTGAGGAGGAAAAGATAAATAGATGGTGCATTTCAAACGTCACACTTTCAGCTGGCTTTATCTAACTTTGGTCAAGAATTTAAAGCTTTGCACCGAACACCAGCACATTTCAAGCCTGAGCTGTAATTCTCTTCTCCTGACAAGAATTTGCTGCTAACAGAGCCTATCTGTGACATGGGAACCAACAGGCTGAGGCTGAAACCAAGGCTGTCAAACTCACTTCACTTATTAGTTATGAAATGAGAGAAAACAGGGAGCAGTGGTGTCACATGGAAACTTGAGCGTGGCGGTGACACCGCCTTTCAAACGGTGTCAGCACTAAAACCAGGCTATAGATTATTTGGAAAGTAATAAACACCCATCTCGTGATTCTATTCTGGGCTGCTCCTATGACAAAAAAAAAAAAAAAAAAAAAAAGGAAAAAGGAAAAAACCAACCCTAAACCGTGAAAACAAAACCAGAAGCAGACAGCCCCGAGCAGTTGGCACTGAGTGCCAGGGCAGTGCCCAGCTGTGAGAGGGGAACCCGCTGCCCAGTGCCAGCCCCTGGGCTGGGGACAGGGTGATTTCCATGGGGACAACTGTGCAGCCACCCCAGCTCTGCAGGGAGAGGGGCTGCTCCCAGCCCCAGAGCACGCAGCAGCTTTGAGCTGCCTTTTCCCTTTCTTTATTTTTCATTTTCAGGCCAATATCCTGTGCCAGGCTGCCCTGCTGGTTTGCCCTCACAGCTCAGAGATGTTCCACAAAGGGATGAGCTGCTGTTGTCCCACCAGCCATCCCAGGAGGGCTCCCATCCCCAGGACAGCTCATGGCTTCCCCTGAGCCTCCCGCCCTCGAGGTCAGCTCGGATGCTCGGAATGACTTCTCCTAATCTCCAGCACGTCAAACCTTATTAGTTGATTTTATTAAATCTCTCTCCAAACATCTCTGAAGTAACACTTGGTGTTGCTCTATCCCAAAATAGCCTGAGCTTTTGGCAGCCAGCACAGGGGCTGGATGAGACCCTGGAGAGTCGGATTAAGAAGGAAACTCGCACCCAACCCACTTGTACTTTTGACTTGCTCAGCCTCTGCCCAGCCCCACACAACCCCTAAACCTCTTTTACCTCAGCAACTCTGCTGCTTCTCCAGCTGCCTGGAGCCCCAAACTGGGCTCAGGACAAAATCCTGCTTGCAAACAACTCCAGTTGTAGGAAAAATTCTGCACTGATGGTGCAGCTGCAGGAACCTTCCACCAGCATCCAGATCATGATTCTTCCTGCTGCAACAGGCTTTTATTTCTGCTGTCTGAGAGGTGAGATATCCATGAGGCAGAGGTACAAAGCCCCTGCCACTGTTAATTATTAAAAGCTTTTATCACTACATGTCTAGCGGTGGGCAGGTGGCAAATCTTGGGTGAGCCATAAAATCTCCACGTGAGGACTTTTAAGGGGAAAGAGCTGGAGGAAATCATAGTGCATTTAATATGTGCAATATGAATTCATATCAGTGACTGTTTTGACACAGCTTTAACCTCTGACTACAGGGGTTTACAATTTAAAAGACATCTGGTAACGGACAATTTTACAAAGTAGACAATTTAAAAGACATCTGGTAACTGATGACTTTTCAAAGCCAGAAGTCCATTACATACATTCAAATGAGCTTGAAAAAATGAAAAGCACAGGCACATCTGGTGTCATGAGCAAGAGCTCGGAAAAATCCCCCATTCTCTGCTGCAGGGTTGCTGATTTTGCCAGCAGTGAAAAGCAGCTCAGAGCTGACCCCAGAGGCTGAGGGACAGGGTGGGCAGGTGCCCTCCTGGGCTGAGCTGCTTTTGGTACAGCAGGATATGGCTTGGTCCTCAACCCATCCTTCCTCTTAGAGCCAGGTCAGCAGCCCAAGCCACCTCTCCTCATCCTGAATATCACCTTTCTCCACCCAGCCATAGAATTATTTACATTTTTCCCATAGAAGAGAAATGGTCAGACTCAGCCCTGAGTCAAAAGTTCCTCCTTTGTGCCCATTCCATCATCCGACCAAAAACTCCACCAGCATCGAGGCACTGTGAGTTGTCTCCTGAGCAGGCCTTGCCAGGGGAATCACCTCAAGTCCCATTCACCAGGGTCTGTTTTTCTTCTGCTGCATTTAATGGGAATTCTCTGTCTCAGCAAGGGGATTCTCAGCCCTGAGTTTCTCATCTGTCACTGTTCTCCAGGGCTCATCCTATCTGGAGATTTTCCTGAAGCCAGGCTGGCTGAATTCCAGCTTCCTGAGCCTCCATCTTATCACTCCCTGCCTTAAACAAGTTTGACCTTTTGATTGCTCTGAACTTTGGGCAGCATTAAAACACTTTTTTTGGCAGATGAGGTCAGTCCCTCAGCTTTCTGCTGTGTCTAATGGGGCAGTTGATGCTGCGCTGGTTTTAAATCATGGCAAATTCCCAGCTGTGAGGACAGGGAAAGAAACAAAGCTCACCAGAGGTTGTCCCCTGACACCAGGCTGGGCCAGCCTTGTGCTGCACAGTTTCAGCTTCCAGCTCCTGCCTCGTGGTTATTTCTGGTTGCACACTCTGCAAAGAAAAAAAAACCTTTTAAATAGTCTAGAAAAAGTTCTTATCTGGATCTTCCTCTCCTCTCCATCAGCCCCTCCTGACTTCCTGAAGTCATCCACAAAATCCCTGAAAATGCCTCCTGCTAAGGATTGCTGTGCCACTGCTGACCTTGGGCAGAGGTTTTTAATAACTAAAACTGACAAACAAAACCTCAGGAGTAAGACGTTTCCATGGCATTTAAAATAGACTTGGAAGGGAAGATTTTTTGTCCAAACACATAAATATTCCTCAAGCTGTCACGGGCCAGAATTTGTATCATCACGTTGTATGTCAGATTGGAAAGGGAAAAAAACCCAACTGGAAATGGATTACAAAGAGAAAGTTGAAAGAAATGCAAAAACCAACCACACGGGGAAAACCACACTGGAGCAAACCCAAATCCTTTCATCACTGCAGAAGCATTTTATGTTAATGTGAAGAGGAATTTATTCTTTTATTAATGCAGGATTTTTTTTTCTCTGCCATCTCTGCAGGACTCAACATAGACAAATAAAAGCCCTGTCAGTGACTTCATTGCTCTCAGTTTTATATAAAGGATTGGGCACACACTAATGGACACTTCTTTGTGGCAAACAGGAGTTAATGATGGGCATTTTTTACCCCTGCTTGCAGAAGAATGCTGGCGAATTTAAAAGATTTTATAATGTTTACTTATTTATAGGTATGGCTGTAAAAATTACCAAAGGAAATCATAGCTGTAAGAGGGAAATTTATGGAAAAACTTAAGCATTGAGAAAGTTTTTTTTCAGAGGGTTGTCCTCACAAGCCTCCTCTATGCTGGGGAGGCCATAGCTGGGATTGGGATCCCTCTCAGGACATATCCAGAGGGAAGAGCCTGGAATTCAACACTTCTAAGGATGCTGTGGCCACCTCTTAAGCAGATGTGTTGTATATCCTCTATTTTGATCTATAGATTGATTTTTAGGTACAATAAATTCCAGTCAAAGCGCATGGAAATCTGGAATATGCTCATCACAGCATCCCACTTCAGAAGGACAACCCTGGGGCTGATTTCCTAATCATGAATTTCCTGAATTTCCAAAGCCTATATCCCCTTATTTCCTGCCAGCCCTAGTGAAGAATTTGGTGTTCCTTACCCCAAACATCATTTCACTGCTGAACCTCAGGTGTGAGGGTGCCCCAGAGGGGTCACAGCTCCCTTCTCTCTGCTCAGGGTATCCCAAAACACCTCCAGCAAGGACACAGCCCTGCCAAACTGGCTGAGTGGGAATCCAAAGGGAGGGAGGGAAGCAGGAGAGCAAGAACATCATTTTTCAGAGCTCATCATTCAACACTCACACTCAGAAAATCCCCTGGAGCCCTCCAAGGCCCTGAACATCCGCCAGCAGCGAGAGGGGGGAAAACAAACAATACTTTTTTTAAATTTAATTTTTAAAACAAGCACGCAAAAATGAGCGCCCATAAATTTTGCATAGCAACATTCTGTCCTTCCCAGCCCACTCACGTTTGAAAAGTTAAATAAAGCGAGTTATCTTGTAAAATATTAATTAAAGCAAGCATTATATTGGGTCCCATGAATCACTTGGTGTTCAATATTTGCAGTGTCACCATGGTGAGGAGCTGCACCTAAGGACAGAGCTTTAGTTGTAAAGACCAGGGAGCTCAGCCATTGCTACTGGCTTCCCAAACTATAAACCTGTCATCTGGACTGGGACAGCTCAGAGAACAGAAAATGAGGCTTCAAAATCAGCATCACTATTTGAAGTTAATCCACGGCTCGTGCCAGCTGTAAAAGTTAAAGTTACCAACATTGAAATATCTACAATAGGAAAGTATTGACTGCTGAACACACATGGACTGAGATAAAATCAGAGTGAAGATGGGGCCTTTCACAGAAACCCGAGTCAGTGAATTAATGGGATAGAATATGAAGTGTGAAAGCTTTAATGACCACAAGAACAAGGAAAAAAAAAGTCATTTGAAAGCTCACTGCTGTGCCCTCTCCAGAGATTTTATACAACCCAGTTTCAAGGCTCTGGGTCACTGGGGAAAGTCTTACAGATTTTATTTCTTGGGAGGGACTCTGCAGAATGTGCTCCTTCATTCCCACAGATCCAGTGGCCACTTACAAATATTCAATGTCCAATGAAAAGCTGTGCCTCGTGTCCAGCAAAAATGTAATTATAGCTGTAATTTCAGTAAATCTGGATCCAGCTACGAGGCCGGTGTAGGTTTCCAAATGTGAGTGAACATGGGGAGGTGACCTATTCACACACTCTCTGCCACCTGGTAGCCAAAACATTTTGCACAAAGTGCATTCTACATTTAATGTAGAAATACTCAGACATCGAGTATTTCTACATTAAATCAGTCACAAAAAAAAAGAACAATTTAGAATTGTTGAGCACAACATCTGGATCAGGCACTGCTAAGGCTGCTGTTTTATCAGCTTGGCTCTGCAGGGCTGGCACTGGGGGGATGTTTTTGGTCCCTTCCCATGCTGAGTAACGAGATCCAGCCATTCCCTGGCACTCTGAGTCTGCCCAGAGGAGCCACAGGGCAAAGCAAACCTCATCCCTCCTCCTCCCCTGCTCCCAGCCCTGATTATCTCAGATCATCAGTGTTTTGGATGACCGAATAAACAGGATTATGCTCTCCCAGTGCCTGTTAAGTCACAACTGTATGAGATCCTATTAGTAGGCAGCAATGGTGTGGGCACAGCCAAGCAGGAGATTAGCTTTTGCTTGCTCTGTGGGGCTGAAAACAGCGCCGGGAAATTTTTAATCTCCATGAAGGGGACACTAGAGCTCACAGAAAGAAAATCAAATTCATCTTTATTATCCTTCTCAATCAGCTGCCTCGCTCAAAAAAAAAGAAAAAAAAAAAGAAAAAAGAAAAAAAGAAAAAAAATTATCCCAATTGACAAAGTCATAACCTCCTTTCACTGATACAGCCCCGGATTTGGGATGCCAATGGAAAACATCTCACATGCACAGCCCTTTTTTCAGCCCAACTGATCCCAGGATGCTTTACAAGTGCTGCATGCAAATGGCACGTGGGATTAGCAGTGCTCTGCAGTGCTCTGCCTCTGCTCCCACTGAGCTTGGAGGGAACAGAAGTGGGACTTGCTGCTGAGTAAAATGTGAACCAGGCTGGAAAACAGCCAGGACACTGAGATCAAGACTTGCATTCATTTGGGAGCTGCTGGCACAATGGCCCTATTGATCAGGACTTTGGGTTTACGTCTTGTCCAAAACAATGTAGCAACCTACAGGAGGCATGAAATGATGCCATTTTAAACCTGTTGGTAATTCATCATTATTTACTTTTCAAGCCCTCAAAGGTAAAAAATATTGAAAGAACAAATACCCATATCTAAATTAAAATCTTCTTACATAAACTATCTAGATTTTAACACAGCAGCATTGCGAGCAAAGCCAGCCAGCTCCCAACCCTCTCATATACACGCACACAGAAAAATAAATTCCTTCAAAAGAAGCTTTGAAGAGCATAATTAAGCATGAAAGTTCCCATATATTAAATTATACATCTAGTAAAAAAGAGTCATTAGCCCAACAAATGGGCTGTTAATGATTTCAGGTTTGCCTAAGGCCACGAGCTAATAAACCAGTGATTAACCAGCATTTCTGGGCTGCTGCTGCTGCTGGAAGCTGCAGCCTGGTGCCACAGCACTCGCCCAGGGCTTGGGACCTGCAGAAAAACCAAAACCAGAGAAAACGTCACTGGATCTGGGCCACAGAAACACCAAAGTGAGGTGAGGCACCGTGAGCTCCATCTCTGATCCACATTCCTCATTTCCACCACTCACTGCGATGGCAAAGCCTGGCACTTCCCAAGCCCAGGTGGATCCTGGGGAGCCCCTTCCAAGGAGAATTGTCCCTGATGTGTCCCTGCACAGACCTGGCCAGGAGAGCTGTGCCAGGAGGGTCTCCCTGGCACTGCCATGGGACACCTCCCTGCTGTCCCTCACCTTCTCCTCCTCTCTGCTCTGAGGCCACACCTGGGTGACCCTGGAGGTCGTTTATATGGAAAGCAACCCCACAAGAGTGAGCTTGGCAGCTCCTGCAGGCATTTCTTAGCAACTGGTAATAAAAGTAAATAAAACCCAGTCCATTTGGTCAGCCAGCTCTCCCCAGAGCACCTGCACTAACCTTCCTCCTCACAGTCTGAAGAGCTGAGGATGTGGGAACCAAAACTTGCACAAAATCATCTTTTCCGAGGCTGGGAACAGCAGGGACAGGGAGGATGGTGCCCACCCACTGTTGTCAGGATGACACAAGAGCTCACAGAGCTGTTACTGGCACAGGGCAAATGCTTTGAAATGAAAACCTCCCCACAAGCAAGGGGACATTTGTCAACAAAACTTCAGACAAATAAAACACTTCTTGTGCAGCACACAGTGCACCAGGTAATGTTGTAAGTTCAAAGAACTAGATAAATGGAATATTTTTCAAAGGATGGAATTGCTCAGTGGTTTGAAGCAGAGAAAGAATTGTCCATAAATCGAAGAAAGAAGTTCAAACCTCAACCACCATCAGCAGGCTCCAAGCCCCTCTCTTTGGAGTTCCTGTGGGTAAGGGACCACCTGCATGAGCTCCCAAAACTTCTCAAGAGGAAATGCCCAACCATGGACATACTGCAATTCACAGAATTACCCAGAGGGAGGGAATTCACAGAATAACCTGGGGAGGGACCCCGGGGCTGGGGCAGCCTGGGCTGTGGTGCAGAATTCCCAGCACACGTGGGGAGCTCAGGGATGCTCCAAGAGCCCAGCCCAGCATCCCCAGCCCTGCCCAAGAGCCACCCTGGGCAGGCTCAGCTGCTCCTTTCAGTGCCAGGCCATTTCCTTTCCCCTCTCCAGCTGATTTCTCCTCATTCCTGTGTGAAATGTGGAACTGTGGAAGTCGCATTTCCCCAGAGCAGCCCAAGCTGTGCTGGGTGTTCTGCTCTCTGCTGCCCCAGGAGCTGCTCATGGCCCCATCTGACACAGAGCTCTCACACTTCAAATAAATGGGATAAACACAGCACCCTCCAGCAAGGTCTAAAAGCAAAATGAGAGATTTGTTTGATTTAAGGAAGCCTTTCCTCAAGTATTTTTAATGCATTTAACTAACTAGTTGATAGATAGTTAGACTTTTTTTTTTTAATGAAAAGACAAAATGTTATCCTCCTTAAGTGTTCTTGCAATTAAGGTCCAAGATTTATACTTCCACATAAGAAATAAAAAAATAAATTGGATCCCCTTTTCAACAGGCAAAAACTCCCACTGGCTGCAGCCACCAACAGAACAAGGCCCATGTACAAACTTTGGATATAGGGTTTTTTGAAACTATTTACCAAATATTTTCTCATTTTCTACTTTCCTCACAGTGACATTTACAGCACAACCTCAGACATGTTGTTGAACTGTTTCTTTTTTAAATCTACATTACTGTGTCATGTAAGTCATATGCGTTTTACCTGATTTTTCACGTACATGCTGTATTTTTTTCCTTATTATTCCTACAAAAAGAACATAGATGGATTTCAGCAGCAGTTGTATAGATTTCAGATTAAATATAGCTGTTATTGACTTTCCCTGAAATTCAGACACTTCTGAAAATAAGCTTTTTGGCACCCACTAAAGAACACACTGAACATCTCCTCTAGTTACAAGCCCTCAAAATAAAAAATACTTATGTACTTCTTACATTTATCTCTAAGAATTTGATCTGAGATCTCATTTAACTCTCCTTGTAATATTCAGGGTTGGCCCAGCCCTTGCTGAAGTCAGAAGATCCTCATTGCAATCTGCAGGGGCATCACAGAGCACGACTGGACAAGGTAGCAATTAAACACAATAAATTAATGATTCCTTTTAACATCCTCACCTTTCCTTGCAGGGTTGTACAACTGAGGTCATTTACAGAGCACCCCCACAAGATGTGAGCTCTAAACTCCCCCAGCTCACACAACCCTGCCCTTCAGCCACAGCCCTTAATATTTAAAATGACCTTTCCAAATTTGTTTTGTTTTTAATATATTAAAAAGCCTTTCCCACTGGAGTGGGCAGATTTTCCAGTGAACCCCAGCACTTAACCCTGCAGCTTTTTGCTATTTCAAGATTAGAGCACGGGTTTCAAAATCTGTCCTGAACAACAAATATCTGCATGAAGTTCTGATGACGCTGTACTGAGACTCAGAGCCATCTTGGAATAGAAAACAATCCAAGCATCAATATTTGGCTCTGGATAGAAAATTTCCCAGAAGTTCAGGAGTAATTCCCTCTTTTCTCTTGAAGTTCCAAGTGAGGGCATGGCCAATCTGCTGCCTAATGTGTCAAAATTGAATACTCCATCAAGAATCATTTCTATTACGCCTTTCCCAACTATCCCAGTTCCAAAGATGAAGGGGGGTAATCCTGAAACAGTTTTACCTCTGCACAAACAGACTTTGTGAGGTCTCCAGCATTTCCCTTCACAAGGAGCTACACGAGATTTGCATTATTTCTTATTGAAACCAATTTTTTGCTAGTTTAAAAAAAAGTCCAGCAGAAGAGTTTTATTACCACAGCTGACCACAAGATGGAAATCCTTTTCCATAAGATGTCTCCTGATTAGGAAAAGTGTTACTAAAAAAAATTAAAACAACAGCCTCTTTCCAGGAAAATATTTTAGAGGAAGCAAAGGGGATTCTCATCCCATGAGCAACATTTTTGGAGGCCTCACTGATTTTAATTTGATCAAACCCAAGCTTTTTCCTGGGAAGTTTTCCCTTTCCTAGGAAGGGCAGCTGCACTCAGAAATCATTCTGATAGAAACTCCTGCAATCACTGACACAGCAGGCACAGGAAAGCACCAGGGAAGTGCTCACTGTCACATTTGGAAATGTGAAGGATGAAGTAAACTCTTCTCTCATGCCATTACAGGTTATTTTTAGATTAAAAAGCCCTCTGAGGAAGGGCTCCAGCCCAGGATGGCAGAACTCAGGGAGCTCAGCAGGGTTTTATCCAACCTGCACTGCTCCCTGCACGGCCAAAACCACTGGCCTGGCATCTAAATGCTAAATGCCATTTATTTTTTGCTATTGCTTATTTACAAAAATGTGCAGAGGCTCACAGTGGGATGGCACGGGGCACAAACAGGACTGAAAGGCCATTCCTGTCCCCAGGGCCAGGGGAAGGGTCAGGGAAGAGGGTGCAGGGAGGGAAATGTGTCCCTTTGCCACCTCCAAAGCTCTGGGGGATGTTGGGCAGCTCAGGAGGGTGGTGGAACTGCAGGGACCCTCAGGTGCAGCCAGGCTCACCCCAACCCTCTGGAACCAACTATTACTGACCAAGAGATGAAAGAGGAGCTCCCATGATTTCCATTATCTGATCCTGTTTTCCACTCCAAATCTAATTGAGGCAGCAGGCAGGGAGCTGCACTCGCAGGCAGACGAGACATTTGCATCTGCTCTGCTGATTACAGGAGCTGCACATTTTGCTTTAAACATCAATGGGGTTGCAACTGCTATTCAAATGATATGGAAATTGCTACTTTATACTGAAATGTCCCTTAAGCAACAAAGCAAAAGATTAGCGCAGAGCTTTGGTTTTTATCTTTCCTCTTCTTTTCATTTTAATAAAACACCACTGTGGCAGTGGAAAACTCTTTGATGGCTCAGGAACAACACCTGTATCTTTGAATGTTTTATTTGTACCAAATAGCAGAATATTTGAAGTCTTTTGTGCAGCTATTAATGACAACAACCTCTAACTAAAACATTATTTATGTGAGATGCTGAATTAACTTCATTTTCACAAGACTTCTTCCTCAGAAAAATATACACACCCAGGCTATATGGGTAACTGTTCTAGGTACCAATTTATGATTATTTTCAGATTCATCTGGAAGCCTTCATGGAGCCTGCCCTGTTCCCACATACCCAAGAAATATTTCTCATATGGCCAACCTCACTCAGGACTGAATCCCACCAGTTTTCAGGGACAAGTTTCAGTGCATCACCAAACCAGACAGCAGTGCCCATCCCATTACTGCCAACACCCCCCCAAATCCTGCCCTTCCCCACGTGCCCCTGCAATCCCTCTACCTTCAGTGGAGTTTTTCTTTCCTCACGAGTATAAAAAGAAGAACACCACTTGAAAACATCCACCCTGCATTCATCACTCTAAGCCCACCACAAAACATCCACGCAGCAGCTCTGGTGACCACACCAGCACTTTGGGCTTTGCCAGTGCATTAACGAATAGTTATGAATATTTATGCCCATTTCCACGATGTCCCCCGGTTTGCACAGGTTGTGTCAGCAGCTGAAACATTTCATCAGCATCTGGCAGCTGCTGAAAGGGCTCGTTGGGAACCAAGAGGAGGTGCCGGGCATTGAGGAGCCGGCAGGTGATTAGAGCATCGTTCTGAGCCGCATCTTCCTTGTGACCTGCAAGGACGGGGAGGTGCCAAGCTGCAGGGTTAAGTGCTGAGGTTCACTGGAAAATCTGCCCACTCCAGTGGGAAAGGCTTTTTAGTATATTAAAAACAAAACAAATTTGGAAAGGTCATGTTAAATATTAAGGGCTGTGGCTGAAGGGCAGGGTTGTGTGAGCTGGGGGAGTTTAGAGCTCACATCTTGTGGGAGTGCTCTGTAAATGACCTCAGTTGTACAACCCTGCAAGGAAAGGTGAGGATGTTAAAAGGAATCATTAATTTATTGTGTTTAATTGCTACCTTGTCCAGTCGTGCTCTGTGATGCCCCTGCAGATTGCAATGAGGATCTTCTGACTTCAGCAAGGGCTGGGCCAACCCTGAATATTTACAAGGAGAGTTAAATGAGATCTCAGATCAAATTCTTAGAGATAAATGTAAGAAGTACATAAGTATTTTTTATTTTGAGGGCTTGTAATTAGAGGAGATGTTCAGTGTGTTCCTTAGTGGGTGCCACGGCTCATCCCTGCCCGGTGCTGGGGAGATTTAATTGTCATCATGGGCAGCTTGTGGATGGCAAGAACCTGACAGGAGCAGAGAGTGGCAGGCACAGGGCAGTAATTTCCCTCAAACTGGGGCACAGCTCTGGAGCAGCAGCTGCTGCCGCCCATCAGCATCTCCACACTCAGCATGTGTTCAAAAGGGAATCGAGAACAAGGCAGAGCTGTTTGCAGAGCCATGGGATGCTTGGGATGGGGTCAGGAGAGAACTGGGATTCTCACAGGGAAAATCTGGGAGCAGAGAGAAGATACCCAGCACAAAGGGCATGGACAGACACTGAGAGGGGCCAGGGAGCAAAATATTCCTTGGCTTTCCACCTGCCAACATCCTCTGCTCCAAGACCTGCTTCGTGGTTTGAGTCTCAGGGATGAGCCAATGAATTGTAATTTTGCTCAGAGGAAGGGAGGGATGAACCTCGTGCCCTGGGCGGGCAAGGTCCATGATTTTCCACCCAAATGGGCCATGGAAGGTGAGTAAAGTCCTGCTCACATTTAACCCCTCCAGGGGGAACAGGTTGCACACACGGCAAAAAAAAAAGTGCTGCTCGATTTTTGTTCAAGTCCTGGCACATTGCTTTGTCAAGAACAAAACAAAAGCACTTTTGGGGTGGTCAAATTCAACAGGAGAGAGCACAAGACAGCCCTTCTGAGATGCTGGAAGTGCTTGTCTTCAACCCCCACTAATGATCACAATTATTCCGCTCAAGGCAATTACGTAAGTTATTTAAAAAATAATTATGTAAAAGCAGGAAATGTCAACGTGCACATTACTTCCTTTCAAACCATTTTCTTGGCAACCAACCCATCTGTTCTACCTCAGTCATGCTCATTAATGCTCATCTTCATCAGCTTAACATTTGAGGAAATTCTGAAATTACTTTACCTACACAGCCTTTACCTCCCTTTCTCATGATGGTGTTGCTTACACCACACTTTTTTTTTTTTTTTTTTGCTTCTAACTGTGAATAATTACCATTGTAAACACACTTATGCACCAGCTTTCAAAAGGAAAAAAAAGGCCACGCTCAATAGCAACATAAATTAGGGTTGTAGATTGCCACACAGCACAGTCACATTACAAACAATGCTGTCCATGTACAGCTCCCCTGCCTTTGATCCCCAGCCAGAATTAGATCTTTTCAACGTTTTCTTATTAAGGATAAATTACAAAACAAGTCAAGCATGCTGGAGTGAGAGGGCCTTGATGGGAACAGTGTCCAGGTGGCAGGGTTTCTTTGTTTGGTGTTGATAGGGCCTTTCAAATATTGCAGCCTTTTCTCTAGAGACTTATAAAGACTCAGAATCCTCATTTTTAGTAAAAACATCACTCCTGAATACTGTCCCCAGAGGAAAGAATCACACCTTTTGATTTTGCCTGGTCTCACAAGAGGGATGGTGTGTATTTGTGCATTAGGAGCAACTTTTCAGTGTCACATTGATGCTGGAATGGTTTTTGTCTTCTCTTTTATATCCCTTTTACACAGTTCTCTGCATCCACAAGCATTACCATGCACACTTGTAACCCTTTACTTCGTGTTTTGTAAGTGCCCTGCAGGCCCTGAGGCTGAAGAGCCCAGAGCTGCAGAGCCAGGGACACCAAACATTCTGCTGGCTCAGGAAGCCAAGGGCCCCTGGCAGGACAGATTCTGGAAAGTCGAGCTGAGCCCAGCCCAGCCCCAGCATTGGGCTCCCTTGTTGGATCTGGGCTGTGGAAAGTCTAGAACTGGTGTGTGTGACTGACGGGGGTGCATTTGCCACGCTGGCACCTGGGGGAAGTGGATGCACCAAACGGGATCCTGATTCAAATCCTGAGGGAAAGACCCCAACCCCTTTAACCGTGTCTGGCTGCATTTTATAACACCAGGAAAAAGGCATCAACACCTCCAGCTGGAAGGAAGAAGAAGCCCCCGGGGATAATCCAAGTGGATCCCACAGAGCAGCTGCCACCCCTGCCTTTGGAGGAACATTCCCAACATCTGATGGAGCCAGGAAAGAGCGAGGCAGCCCCTGAGGAGCTGTGGGAAGGCACCTGGACACTGAGGGAGCAGCAGGACCCTGTGGAGCCTCTGCTCCAGCTCCTCCTGAGCATGAGGGAATCTATGAACTCCCTCCCAGCAGAGCTTTTCCCATGTTCTCTGCACATGTTCATTATTATAAGCACAATCACAGTGAATGTTTGTGCAAATAATTAGCTCTGAATCTTTGTACATCATTGATCCTATTCTTAATTTCGCTTGTATTTTTGGAAATACACCCCACCTGCCTGGGAGCCGATGCACAACTCACAAACCTGGAAACCAATAAGAACAGCAAACAATTATGCTTAAACTCATCAGAGAAAACCTGACCCCTGTTACCCAGTCCCAGGGCTCACGGAATGCTCAGTGCTGCATGTTTGTGCAATGTATTTTTAAAGCAGGCCCTGTTTAAAATATGCACAATTAATATTAACAAAGAGCTGTCGTTGTCTCTGCGAGGGGCTGGAGCAAGAGCTGCCTTCCCTCTGGTGTGCAGTGACCTTTTGGTGTATTTTTAGGCACTGTCCTATAAGTAATGTGTCTTGCACGAATTACTTCTGCCCAGATATAAAGCAACATTAACCAGGGGAGGGAGAGAGCAGCAGGGGAGGGAGGGGGGAGTTTGTGTTTTCTAAAACTGGAGAAACAGAAAAGTACCAGGTTTTATAAGAGGATTTTTAAACTGAATTTTATGGGATCATGGGCATTCACAATGGACTGAAGTGATTCTCCTATTTTTGAGTAAAGAAGATGGCAGCAATCAGTTCTTTGCAAGAAAAACAGAATTTATAGAATCAATTATATATTTAATATATAAAAATATTATAAATAAATAAATATATAAATATTTATAGAATACATATTTATAGAATAAATAAATATATATAAATGTTTGTGTCTCCCAGGGAGGACAAAGATTAATTTAAGTAACTACTAAAATTTTCAAATTTTCATACCATTTCTTTCATAGAAGAAACCTGTGTAGGAAAAATACTGTTGAAAGTGATTTCCAAGCCACAGGAAAAATCAAACTGTACTATAGTCTGAGTGGTTCACACAGTTTTGTATCTATATATATCAATAATGGCAAGGTCTAGGAAATGATATGAAAGATCAGGACAATATCAGATTGTGAAGAAAACAAAGTAAACTATATAGCTGCCAACTAAAAAAAAATGGGTTTGTCTTTGTAGTTATATCACAGACAAAAATCTAATGTACCTGTTCCTACTCACAATTAGAGAAATCAATTAATCAGAGATTAATCCTCAGCATCCGAAAGATGAAACATGATTTAAGTTGGCTTTTTAAACTTATTTAGTCAAGATTTCTGAAAGAAAATAAAAAGGGGAGGGGGAAATAAAAGTCAGTATGGAATTACCTTTGATGTAGACAAAAAAACCCCAGGGTGTGATTGCATAAAGGATCACTTACTTTAGGTGCTGACAATTTTCTTCCCTGGTTCATCACCATTAAATTCCTTATGAAGCTGATTCCTTTAAAAGTCACCCACAAAGACCCTATGGCCACAAAAAGGCTTGGTTCAACTCACACCAAACTAGGAAAAAAAAAATAATTCCTATGAAATCAGATTGAGAGGTGTAGTCTGTGGCAGTTTTTCATTTAAGACTTGGACAATAAATTCCTCTGGTGTAATGGTGCCACCAGCAGATAACAGTTAGAACTGGTTTTAGTTGTAAAACCTACGTGGATACAAATTTCTCTGTGTGGGTTATTTAAGATTCCAAGAACATACCCTTTAATTTTTTTAAAACGATATTTTGATGAGAACATGAAACTAAAAATGGTTCTAAATGGGGTCTATCAGTAGATAAAACTCTGGATTCTTAATCCTCAGTTTTCCTCTGTGATTTATAAAGACAGGGAAGTGTTTGGGACAGCGTGGGGGTTTTTCCCACAGTAAAAACGGGTGATTTTTCATGCCCAAACAACTGACAAACACTGGAGCAGAAACAACAACATGAAACTGTGAGAACTGAAGGGCTGGAACTGCTCAGTTTGGTCTGTGTGAGCACTGACCTGACAAACACTGAATATCTGAGTGGAGCAGCTCCTTCTGCCCACAGAGATCCAGGATTCATCTCCTCTGTGCAGAGGGAGAGTTGAGAGGACTTGTCCCTCCAGCCACTGCAGTGCTGGCATTCCCAGCATTACTGGCACCTTTTTATCCCAGCATTACAGCACCTTGGTTACTTTTAAAATCATCACTTCTCATTCATATTGACTGAGAGGGTTTAGGAATTTGGAGTACAATTACACTGGGAAGAAGCCCCAGCCAGGCAGGTTTGGGTTTCCTCTCAGCCAAGGAACTGGGAGCTGGAGTGTGGTGGCAGAAATGTCACTGAACTAAACTCTACTGCTCTAAAAGTTACTCCAGACTGGAATATAAATAGGGCAATATGAGAACCAGATCAGCTCTCAGCAAGATCATTTGACACAAATCCTCCACTGGCTGATTTACAGATTTGGAGTACGAGGATATTCGTAGGAAACACAGATATTCTGCAATCCTTGACAGCCACAATCCCTGTGTTGCTCCCAGGTTTAATGGAGCTGATCTGGAGCAATCCTGGCCACCCCCCCAGTGCTCAAACCCAGCTGAAAGTCACTGTCCCCCGTTGTGCACTCACACTATTGCACCTGCATATTTTATTTCTCACACAAAAGGTCAAAAGCCTGCCAGCAGGCTGCTGCCTCCTCAGACACACAATGCCTGCACAAAAAGAACTCCAAGGAGCTGCTTGCTGCAATTTCCTGCCATTTAAGACTATTTATTTTTAAAACTTTTGCTGCCAACCTCCCCATCTGACTGTCACCCTCTTGCTGAATTTCACCATCAGAGCACAGTAATTTATTAGAGATCAAATCCCACCGGTTATTTGACTGTCTTGGTTTTAAATACTGCTCAGGCTTTCCAGGCTTTTTAGCTAGGAATCCTTTGGGCTCTCTATAATTAATGCTCCTTTAGCAGAGGCAGTGAGGGGCTGGCTGTGCACAGCCCCTGTTAACCCTTTGCTGAGACCACCCCAACCCCAGAGCCACGAATGATCCACTCCATTATTTCTACTTCTGGCATTTGGGAATTAATCTTTCCTGGAAGTGGGATGAGTGCAGCCACCCTCTATCCACATGATTAAAACTGGTCTGTGCTTGGAAATGTTAATTAACAGATGGGGGGTGGCACCCACACATATGGCATTTGGGGAGCTTCCACCAAGCTTCCGTGGCAGCTGAAGGGATTTGGGATGAGAGAAGGGGAAGGCTGGGATCTGCAGTGTCAGGTGTTGGTTTGGTGGTGGTGCAGCAGGAAAGGTGAGTGTGAGAACCACGGATAAGCCAGAACTGAGCCAATTTCTCTAGAAAGGAAGCTGGAGGCCAAAAAGCTCCACATGAGTGGCCAGGGAGCTGCTGTGGCTGGGAGCCAACAGGATGCTGGGCTGCTCCATCACCAGCAGAGAGAAAATCATCATCCCACTCAATCTAGCACTTGTCAGGCCTCCCCTGGGATCCTGAGTTCAGTTTTGGTCCCTGTTGTGCAAAAAAAAAAGCTGTGGAAGGGCTGGAGATGGAGCAGAGAAGGAGCACAAAGATGATCAAAGAACTGGGAAGCTGCCCCAGGAGGAAAGGCTGAGAGAACTGGGATTGTTTGAGAAAAGAAGGTTTAGGGAGACCTCCTCACCATGTTCCAGGCTACAGAGAAGATGGAAATTCCCTTTTACAGAGAGGCCCATGGAAGAGATGAGTGGCAATGGGTACAAGTTTCCCTGGGGAGATTCCACCTGGACACAAGAGGGAGAATTTTCACAATGAGAACAATCAGGGCCATCCTGTCAAGGCTGAGTTTTGCCTAGAAAGGTTCAATCACAGGATCCTTGAGGTTCTTTCCAACCTGGTATTCTATGGGTCTATGAAAAATATTTATGAGTAAATATTGAATTTATTCCTACATTGAAAGATAATCTCCCATACTCTTTAGGTCAATATTATCACAGCCCAGAAAGGTCAAATAGCAGATATTTGGCAAGAAGTAAAAAACACTGCACAGTAAAAGGAGGTTGACAGTGAGCACGTTTTCCTTTAAATTTTAGCATCTGGTTACCATATTTTTTTTCCACCAGCTACGTGACCTGTAGCCATGAATGGCAAAAAACTATACCCGCAATAGGAAAACAACAATATTAATCAAGGTGTACTCTCAGATATATTTTTTCCTGGTGAGAATTTCATAGTTAGGAGGGCTGAATTTCACCTCAAAATATTCCAATGATCTCTTGCAAAACAAATCCACAGAAAAATTACTATATTTGATATTTACTTATTAGAACTTGCAACTGCCATTGGAATTCTGAAGGGGCTGCCCTAAGAAAGGCTTGTCCTTTTCTGGGTGAACTATTTAAGGCAGTATCCTTGACTGAACCTCCAGCATTTTAGCTAATTTGACCGTGTTTGTCTTCCACCCAAAGCACTCCCAGCAAAAATAGCTGCCAGAGCTCCTGTGCAGCAGTTGACACGAGAACTCTGGTTTTTGCAATTCTCTTCTGCTGTATTTTAAGAAGTTTTTTTTCCCCAGTCTCTTATCAAAGAGCTTTTAGTAGTGACAGATATGTTTGGTGCAAGCCTGCTGGTTTCCCACGAGCAAGAGCTTCGGGGAGACTTTCAAGAGTGTATTTGAATTATAGAAACTGAATGAATCATAAATAAATACCAAGATCTCTGGTAGGCACAAAATACTGTTTTCTGTATTGATGAATAAGTGGCAAAAGGCATAAACCAAATGACCACAATATCAGATTATTGTTGTTATTGTACTAAAGAAAAACGTGCAAAATTCTATCCTGAACCACACATTAGTTATTGGAAAGGAATTTCCACCAAAGAAAGCAATTTTACAGACTGCATGCATATTCTGCTGGACTAAGTGGAGTCTGAAACCTATAAACAATTTGTACTAATCTAATTATAAATGTACTAATCTGAGTTGGCACAAGACCATGCTGCTACCTACTTCTTTCTTAATAGTAAAGCCAGGTTTAAATTAATACTTGCATGAGAGGTATGTGATGCAAAACCACTACATCTCTGACAGCACAGCTTTTATCAGTGTGGAAAACCCCAGCAATTTCACTGACTAAAAAAGAAACCTGACTGGATAAATTGCAAGAGGAGAGCAAAGCTTTGTTGTTACCCCCACGCTGGGGCGTAGTTTAGAGACAGCTCTTCCCCATCACACTTGCAGAAAAAATAAATCCAGGAAGGAGGAAATAACGGAAGATTAAAAACCACTAAAGCAGCTTCCAGAAAACGTTCTTCTGCCTTTGTGTCTAAAGGAACGTGCCTGAACCTGCAAACCCAGCCCCAGAGAGCACTGGAGAGGAACAGCCTTTGTGCAGGGCACTTTTTCATTCTGTCAGCTGCTGGGAAGCTCAGAAAACTGAGACAGGGCACTCACAGCCTGAGGGAGGGATGGAAATACCTGCTCAGAACCAGGCTGGTTAATGCTGGGTGCTCACACCTTCCCCACCATCATCTTCCTCAGTGGGGCTTTGACAGAAAATAAAACACTGCAACTTCTGGCCAAAGCAAAGATTTTGCTTCCCATCCCTTGGGCTTCAGGTAGAAGAAAAATTCCCCTGTGGACAAAGAAAGAGTCTATTAAAATAGGAAGTGTTGTGTGTTATGCACAACATTCAAACAGTTTGAGGCAAAAAACCACAATCTGATCGTTGTATTTGAGTTTGTTCCTGCCTTTATAATTCCTTCTTACTGAGCACAACCTCTGTTTCATATTTCTTATTCTTCACATAATAAAGTGCTAATGGCTGACTGATTGATAATGATGTTATTATTTCCCTGGTTTCATTCAGCAATGCAACCACAAAGCTTTTGGATTTCTGGGCCTTGTGAAGGGGTGGAGAAAAAGCTAATTTTGTGGCAGGGCTGCTGCTTGTGTTCTGTTGCTGTTCACTCTCCAACAGAAAAGCTTTTTGTATTAAATTGTAATGAAGTCACTGGACAAACTCAAGAAAAATGAATCAATCAGTGTAAGAAAAAGATGCACTTTAAAGTTAAATATTATGAATTATGCATACTCATTCATGCTGCTTATTGATATTTGTTGTGAAGTAACAACAGCTTGTGTATTCATCAAAGGATTTAACACTAAATGGTAATTTTATGTTTAAATCACAATTACTTCCCTATTTCAGAATGGGACTATTTCCTTATTCACCTGCCAACAGGAGAAAACGTGATTGGATTGAGGAAAAAAAAAATCAAAATAACTTTCTCCGTTTCTATCTCATGAAGGAACTTCCTTGATTTAAAGCAGAGGATGAAGTTCACTGCCAAGTATAGATTCACCAGCAGCCACTGCCTGATGCTCTGTGAGAGGAGCTGCATCCTCAGGGTGCAATTACAGCAATTATCTGGATGGATCTTCTCATCAGCGACCTTTGACTCATCCCCTCCGAACTGTCACTCTTCATCACCAGATGGGGAAAGCAGTTTTATTGTTCCCACCCATCAGCTGCTCCTGAGAGGGAGGAGCCCCCCAAGCAGAGCCAACCTGCAGAGGGGCAGCCCTGGCAGCAGCTCCTGGCAGGATGGAAAAGCAGCACCTCCTGCATCCCTCACAGGCACTGCAAGGAAAACAGAAAAATACCATTTTCTACCCAAAATATGCACTGCCTCATCTCAAAAGGTGGCATTTGTTGGCTGCATCACTTTTTGGAGGTTTGCCCCAAAAGAAGAGGCAGCTGTCTCATTTAGAATCTAACGAGAATGAATTCACCATCTAGCTGAATTTACTGTAAACTTGCACCTCTGCAAAGATGGAGTGCAGTCTTACCTTAGCAATATTGTGACATTCATTATCAAATAATTTTTACTGAAGCAAAACTGCAAAAGTTTCGTCAGAGGGCATGGCCTGGAGGGTGCAACTCATGTAAAATTAAACTATTTCAATTCACAGTCAGTAAAGTTAAATGTTGAAGGGATAAACAACTCCCTTCAAGCAGCAGGACATTTAAAATGGGATTGACAAATACCAACTATAAACAACTTCACAACTTTCACTTTGCAGCGAAACAGCTGATCAGTTCCTATAACAGAACAAAAACCCACCTTTGCCAGAAAGGAACTTCAGTTCTCTTAGCTTACAGCTCTTCCTGAAAAAGGATGGCAGTTCCAGGCTAAGTTATAATCACCATTAGCTGCTACATACAATTTAATTAGTTGGTAATAAAAGCAAGGCTCTTTCTTATCAAAGCAATCAGCAGTGTCACTCCTTTGCATTCCTCCCTTTAGCTGCAAATGTTGGAATTGGACAGGGCAGAGATAGGAGCAGTAATAGCCCATCTGTGGGAAGAAAAAGACAACCCCAAAAGCTAAAAATAAAGTAATTTTGAGAGGCTACTCAAACACTAAACCACCAAAGGAGATCGAAACTAAATTCTTCATTGTCAAGTGCCAATTCAGAGTGGAAACAGATTGAACCAAAACTGTCCAAAAATGCTTTCCCGTTTTTTTAACGCTCACACCCCTAACGCCAGACAGAGCCCAGCTGTTCCTGCACTGACTTCAAACAATAGCTGGGCTGTTTAGAAGTTTAAAAGCTGTTTAAAACAGGGAATGATGTTTGCCTGAAGACATACTGTATTAACACAAATTGCTTTCAAATGCACATCCAGCTTCTACAGCAAAACAGAAACGAGATCCTAAACTGAGTGGAAGTGGCTGCTGGAGCCGTGCATAACCTGTCATCCATAATTCAGTCACCCATTAGGGGCTGCAGGGAGTGAATTCAGGGGAAAGGCAGCAAAAGGGGCCTCTGGATTAAAGGAAAGTGCTTTTCATTTTGCTCTTCCTGCTTCAGAAAGGCCTTAAGACTACAGAATCTGTGTCTCCTTCTTGGACCTTCCAATTAGCAGCTCCTTCCAAGATGCTGCAGGCCACTCGTGCCCATGGCTGCCAGTCATGCTGCCACTGTGCCTTCCCAGCAGCTTAAGCACTGACCTTTAAGAAGTTATAAATGTTATTTCAGCTTTCCTATTCCCATTTTAATGTCTCTGGAAGTGATTAACAGCACTAGCTTTATGTCTTCAGGTCCTTGCCTATTTGCTCACCACCTTCTGCTAATGTAACTTAATCATCACATGCTGCAGCACCCCAGGTTTCTATTTCTGGTTCAGTGAGATTGAAGCAGTAATAAGCAGAGCATGCTGTACCATCAGTGGGTTCAATTGCTCCTGAAGGCAAGAGGATTAAATCAGAGATTCATTTTGTTCTGTGTGTCATCTTCCTCATCTGTACAATGGAGACAGCACAGCTATGGCTGGGAGACAGAGAGGCTTCCTCAAAGCAACAGCAACAATTACACTCCCATCTGCTGATTTTTCGTCAGTTATCTTTGCAGTGTAGTTGTGAGATTGTTAAATAACCGAATTCGTGTAACTAACAAAAAAGTAATGGTGGCAAAGATCTCCAGGAATGTGCCGACAGACAGCAGACTTGTTTCCCTGATCCAGACTCAGCAGTCAGCAAAAGGATTTGAAAGACAGGAAAGAGACCAGTTTGGATACAAAGGAGAGGATGGCAGGAATGTTAAGATGACAATTCAAGAAAATTTCTTGGAACGGTCACAAAAATGGAAATCAGCTGGAAATCCACCATTTCCTCACATGCTTTACAAGAATAATGCTTAGACAGTGAGTAAAGAGCATCTCGTGGTAAAATGTTACATCACAGCATGAGAAGTCCCAGTCCTTGTGGTGATGCTGACTGTGCACCGTTTCCATGTGCTTGTGTCAACACTTAACTTGGACAACATCTGAAAGAAATCCATTGGATCAGACAAGCTCCTCCCTCACCAAAGGCCAGCTCACTCCTCACGGCCTGTGTGCCCACTTCATGTCACCTTAGAGGACTTTTTAAAATTTACCCAACAAATCTGTTGCTTGTTAAAAGCCCTAAAATCTCTTTAAGTAAAGATTTCTTAGATAAACTGTTTAAATTCTCAACAAACAGTAACTTTCCTGATGTGTTAAAAAGATTTAGCAATGACCGAAAATTATGAACATGCCTTAGGTGCAGACTCCCTGCACCTGCCTGGCACTGGTGGCACTGCCCTGACCATCCACGGAGCCACCTCAGCCAAAGGGAAAACACAAACACAGCAAAGGCACGAGCAGGGCTGAAGAAATCACGCTCACGGAAGGTGGAGGGACCAGCTGAGCCTGTGCCAGCCCCACCGGGAGAAATTCCCATTCCAGGCACACCAAGGCACCCATCCCAGCCCAGGAAAAGACAGAGCACTCCTCGTCCTCTCTACTGGCCGGGGTGACAACGCTTTGTAGCGACATTAGGACTTCGGAATCTGCTAAGGGAAAGAAAGAGCTCTTTTTATAGTGCCTGGAGTGGCCAAAGCCATGGAGGGACCGAGGGAAACTGAGGCAGCAATTCCAGCACCGCGGAGCCGCTCCCCGGGAGCTGCCGCGGCCGCGGGGCCGTGCTGCC
>JAHLSL010000072.1:5200303-5213802 GCA_025920805.1 Petroica traversi | reverse complement strand
GGAGTGACCGCTCCCGGAGCAGCACCGGGAGTGACCATGGCCAGGAGTGACCACTCCAGGACCAGCATCAGGAGGGGCAGCACCGCCTCTGAACTCTTCCTGCAATGAAACCTGAGCCAACTTCCAGTCTCAGCTCCTTCTTCTCATCCCCTTGCAGAGCCCAGGATTATTCTGAGGTCAATTCTTCCTAATTTCAGACTGCAATTCACTCTGACACTTCCACAGTGTCACATCTCAGCATCATTGAAACTATTCCTGTGTCAAGTCTGGTTTATTGTAGGGCCTAAATAGTAAAAAAATGTATCCAAAGCCTGGCTTTATTCTTTCTCTGCTTTTTATCTGCTGGGTCTGCGCAAAACTAAATTTCCTCACACATTAACTATTTAAAGTATAAACGATTTCAGCTTGCAGAGGAAACTTGGACTGCAAGCTTCCTCTTCTTTCCCAAATAACTGAATTATCTCAGAACACTGCCACATAATCTACAGAGCACTCCAGCATTATCTGTTTCAGACATGAATAATTCCTGTGTATTTAACAACTCCTCCACAATTAGTAAATTAAAATATTTTAAATTTAGCATCTGTTTAGAATATGTATTGCTTTAAAAGATATTAATACATATCTACTGGTCTAAAATATGTGAGTAATACAATGAAATTAAATCATCTTAGTAAAATATAAATCAGAATAGTAATGCAAATATTTTCAGTTGCATAGTTATGCAAATGCTTAATCATGAGGAACAATCACTGCTGTTAGAAAGCATGAGGCCACTAGGAAAGGCTCCTGAGGAGGTCAAAGAATTCTTTCTTGATTTCCAAAATGACACATTTTAGCTTCTAACTACTGAAATAATAATTTGAAAGTTCAGAGATAAAAATATCTTTTATTACTACACTCACATTCCACTCTATGTAGTCTGATTTTTAGATGTCAGCACCGAGTGAGTCAGTTTGTTATTAACAATTCAAATGAACAATATATATTCAGCAAATTGATCAAGGAATTTAAACAACTTCTAAAATTAATTTTAATCTGATGCTTAGAATGTATGACACAAATGGAAACAGCACAACAAGAACGAAGTTAACAATATTATTGAAGCAATTACCATGAACAAAAGTATTCTTAATCCTGTCATTGGTAAGAACAAATGAACTTACTGAAATTTTACCAGCGTGAGAACAGACATAGAGCAATCAATATGAAACTTTATAAACACTCAAGTAACAGCTCTGGAATGGAGGGACAAAACAAGGAGGAATTTTGATGACTTCTCAGGGTTTGCTACAAAACTGAAGGAGGTTCCTGTTACCCAAGAGACAATTCCTGTTCATGTGTTTGAGCTGATTGCTGAAGGTCCTGCTGAGGCCTTTGGGTGGTCTCTGTAAATGGGATTATTTATTATTATCCCTGCTAACACCAACATCCTCCCTCACCTGCTCACAGTGAGCACAGAGATCCTGGGGACACTCCTGGCACAGCTTTGGGTCACACAAGAGCTGCTGAAATAAAGAAGGTACCCTAAAACAGGCACACAGACACTTACAAAGTACAGGAGAAAGCTGTTAGTTTAATTAACTGGCAAAAACTTCCAGTTTCATTTTTAACAGGC
Source organism: Petroica traversi (assembly GCA_025920805.1). Taxonomy (NCBI): domain Eukaryota; kingdom Metazoa; phylum Chordata; class Aves; order Passeriformes; family Petroicidae; genus Petroica; species Petroica traversi. The sequence continues at coordinate 5,212,184 of JAHLSL010000072.1, read as the reverse complement.
TACTCAAAGTAAATAAAGTTAAAAGCTGCAGTTGCTGTGAGCCTGGGGCTCACCTGGGGTGCACAGCACAAAAATTCTGTCCCTGACCACATCAGCAGAAGCAGCACCCACAGCCTGCCCAATGTGCAAACCCAAACCATCAAATACTGGTGAAATTTCACACCTCAATGCAGTTAAACACAGAAGTTCATCTTGAAATTGGGATGAGGGCTTGGCATTTCAATTAAATGTAGTTGTTACGTGACCCAATATTACCAGTATTTGTTAGTTATGCTGGTGCTTATTTATAATGAAATGTAACATAAGAATAGCAGCATTAAAGATGAATATTTAAAAGGTATTTAAGATTTTATGAGCAGGCTTTCAAGTATTAATTATAAATGACAAAAAAAAATGTGTGAACAGTGCATAAATGTGCACGGTGCATAAATGGCAATTGTGATCATTGTAATGAATCATAAAAATTAATAGTACTTCCTGTAAGGACTCTAGGAATTATTAAGAGTTAAACCCAGTAGTTCTTATAAGCTAAGGAAAGTTAGAGAATTGTATTTGACAGTTAAATTTTTTTCTGATTTTTACGTATACTATAAACATGAACTTTCCTAAATAACACAACTGTGCTTTATTGAAGAATTAAATAAAATCTAAGTCGTGGGTGTGTTTTGGATCTGGAGCTAAATGGAGGATCACAAACTCACATGGGAACACCTACAAGGCTTCTTAGAGGAGGGATAAAAAAAAGAGATCCCACTTGCATTCAAAAAGAGTCAGCTTAAGGTCACAGAAAGTTCTGTATTCCCAAAATGTGGGGTTCCTCCACAATTTTCTGCCACCCTGTTCCTGCTTCATTTTTGCCATGCAGCTCTGTCTGCCCAGCTAAGGAGCTGAGAAAAACTCAGACAAAAGATTCATTTCTAATTACCAGCAGTATGAGGCATAAAAAACGGTGCTTTTTCACAAAATTGTGTCATGCATTCTATTGCATCATGAATTCTATCAGAAACTGAAGTGTTTGCAGGAAGGAGATTTAGTAAATGTTCCCTGTATAAAAGAAAAAATCATTGCCTTTCATGTGCTCACCTCAGAAAAGCATAAACACTGACATTCCGGCAGCCCTCAGTGATACTGAGGGACAAATTTGCCTCAGATCAATCTGCAATTCTGTGAGTAAAGCTGAAAAAAAAATGCAAAAAACCCAAACAACCCATCCATTCTTTAAAAAATCACTCTGAAATTAGCTGGTTTTTCCCATTCTGTTTTCACATGCATGTAAGAAACCAGGTGAAAGCTCCCTCCAACTCTCACACTTTGCAGTGGTGTTTAGGTTCCACAGTAGAAACTGCAGCAAGAAGAAAAACGAGCACAGAAAGGCTTCAACAGCTTCCAAGCAGCATCTTTTCTACCTTTCCAACTGGAGAGTTCCACACTTTGAACTGCTCAGTTACAGCTACTGAGAGCAAGGAAGTTTGTGCATTATTTGTCCATCATGGTGAGGATCCATTCCATGAGTTCCTTCTGGTTTGTGTTCCCTCAGAGTTGCTGTTTCTATCCCACCTGAACCAGGAGCAATCCCACTGGCACCACGTTCATTTTTCACAGCAGAGTCATCCTGGAGTGATTTCGTGGTAACTTTGAAGAAAAAAATTAAATTCTGGGATGATTAACCAGAAAGACAAGTAAATATTTCAATAAATTTGAAAATTATGCAGTTTAATATAGCAGAGAAAATGCTGCCAATATGTAACTACAGCACATCTTTTATCTTACACTTTTCTTGGGGAATGAATATATTTTCTGTTGAATATTACACTACAAACCAAATTATTGATTATGGTATTCTCATCAGAGGAAAAGCAAGCATTATTTAACTGGAAATTTAATTATCATATGCACCCTTTTTTTAATTATTAGCAACAGTAAATCATTGACAGCTCCAGTCTCACAAGTCATCATCTGCAAAGCCACACTGAGGATCCCACAGGCCCCTTCAAGAAGTGGACAGTGATATAAAAATACTTGCAAATGTCAGTTTTGGGGAAAAACCTTCTGAAACAGCACAGAAATTTCCAAGTTTTGTGTGAGTCAATTAATGAACTGAGTATTTGCATGAACAACATCAGAAGATACATTACCACAGCTCTAGAAAATCAAGCTTTCAGAGGAAGGTATTTACAAGATACCAAAAAGAAATTGTTTGCATGCAGGAAAACATTAATAAACAGCAAAATCTAATTACTGCAAATACATAAACACTGCAGCTGTAACACTTCTCTCTAACCATACCATTAGAGCCTCACCAGTGAAAACAGAAGTGTCAATGCTAATGTAAACTCAGCTGCTGATATATATTCATTAGATTCAGAAAGGCTCCAACATTTCTTCTTCTCATCACATCAAATTTTGTCTCAGTGCAGCTACAATCTGATACACCAAAAGGTGAGGTTTAGGGACACCCAGGCCTCAGGTGGATCTCCATTCTTGTCTCTTACTCCACAGAAATCATCTGAAAGCACTGCTAAGAAGGGATTTCAGGCCCTGGTTTGCAGGAGCAGGGAACAGCCCAGGATGGAACCCGTGCAATGACCCAACTCACACGACAAGAATTTCTGACACACAATAAAGCCTGTTCTGAAGCATTCTTCCATTATTAGCTTCACTGAGAAACAGTAATTAAGCAGCAGGGAAGATTCACTGCCTTAGCCTTTTAGTCTTGATTCTAATTTACATGACTGAAGTCTAACTTAGTCACTGATTACCTTCTGGCTTAGCACACTTCGGGTTCTCATGGCTTTTATTTTTGCCTTTGCTTCCTTTTCTGGGTGCAGCAGTTTTTGCCCTCACCAATCCACAATTTTCAGCATGCTTACACATATTACTCTGTGAGCATAATGAAGAACAAATACATCAATCAAATGTTAATCTATGTAAGCATTTTAACACACACAAAGCAAATATGGCTCAGACAGACAAATTCTGGAACACGAAGTGGAAGACTGACTTAGCTCACAACTTCCATAAAACTCCTGAAGATTTTCCAGCATATATATTAAAATTCTGCTTTAAAAGAACATTGCCATTTAGACGGTATAAAATAAAATTTATCATTTCTGGTTCCTGGATAAGCAATAACGTTTTACATGTAAAATCTGTATGTGGAAAAAGGGTCACATTTACTTTAAAGTGTGCACAGTTAACCCAAAATGAGAATATGTTCTCATTGCATATGATTTTGAAATGAGTAATAATTTCTTACTTTCCTTGCTGAACTGGTCCTAGCTATCCAAAAAGTACTCTTTAAAATAAATTTTCAGCTCACACTGAATTTATTCTACATCTCTGCTGAAAATCACATTTCAGGCTCAAATACTACATTTTGTTCTTTATCACAACATCCTTGAAAGTGATTACTCTTTACTCTTCTAAGCAGTTCACCTACAAAAGATTCATTAAGAAGACAGACTCCTCTTCCCAGCATTTCAATTCCTGTTTATTTGTGAAGGAAATAAGCACCACTACACTATTTTAGTTGGACTGCGGTCACAAAAGTTTTTATTTTCTCAAGGTAAACATAACCCCAAATCCAACTGTACCTTGCAACAGCACCACCAGAGCAAGCAGAGTTTTCTCAGGGGATTGAAATACCTGGTTACATGTGCAGCTGCACTGAGCACAACTGAACCTTTTCTCATCCCTGTGAGTCTTCCTGTGCTGCAGGAAAGCGTAGCGCTCGTGGAAAGCAGCCTCACAGTCCCTGCACTTCACTGCCTCCTCCATGTAGGAATGCAGATTCCTCAGGTGGACACCTGCACAGTTATTCCAAAGCATTCATTTTAATGGCAAGGTTTTTATTTTCACAGTTTTGATCAAGAGCTGGGCTGTGCATAGCCCTGAGTAATGCAAATCTTGTAGAGGAAAACACAAAAGAACCTTCCGTGCTCTTTGCAGCACGGTCAAATTACTTCAAATGGTCAAATTCCTTTCAAATTAAACAAAAGCTGCAGCAAGATGTTGTGACTTCCCAAAGAAATCAAGCCTGAATCTTATTGAATGCAGTGGAAACCGTTTAACAAATCAAGCACTTCAAAAAATTCCAGTTTTACTACAGCTTTTCCATGTATTTCTGGAAACTTGAAATTTTATATAGGTTTTGTTGTTACTGGTCAGCTTTATTGCCTTCAACACTTCCCCAGAAAAAACAGAAGGTCACAGTGACCCAAGTATCAAGCAAATAAAAAAAAGAAAAAGCTGAATCTTTGCTACTTTGCATTTTAAACGAATTAAAACATCAACCACAAGATGTCACCACATCTCCTTGCAGGAGCAACTTACCTGTAAAACTACGAATATATTTTTCTTAAAATATTCTGTGATAATATGAAATAAGATACAATATTTTTTGTGAAAATTTCTGAGAATTAAGGGATTTCACCTCTATTTATCTCCACATTTCATTTTGGATTTTTTCCTTTAAACTCACCCAGATCACTTTTTCGGGAAAGGAAGGTGCTACAATGTGGACACTGGTGTTTTGGCACATTTTCTCCATGCTTCTGTAACATATGGATTTTCATGGTCCCACTTTGAGTGAATCTGGCTTGGCAAACATAACATTCATAGCGTTTTTCACCTATTCAAAAGCAATTAAAATGCTTAGAAACCCTACTTATTTGATATAAATTCAAATTCCCACAGAACTCAACATCCATGTTCTAACAACAGTTTCCAGACCAAACAAAAGTTAGTATTAGTTGACAGTGCACAAAAGGCCAAACAAGTTTCCAGAAGTTTACATAACTGATTGCAACACAAAAATCTTGGCTTTCCTGAGTCCACAAGTCAAACTGCTGAAGCAGAAAGCCATTCATGTAATTCTGAACTAGGAATCAGCAATTATTTTAATTATCATCTATTCTTCCTTAAATACTTCACGTACAAAAATGCAGAAGAAATGTACCAAATATGCAAGGAGAGAAAGTCAACAGCAGCACAACACCACCAGTCATTGATAATGGTGGGAATGGAAATTAGGAAATTATTTTCTTGCCTTTCTTCTCCTAAAAGCCACATCAGGTGTGTCTGTCATTAAAAATTACATCACACTGGTAACTGGCACAGGTTTGAACCAACCCCAGACTGGTTCTGTGGAAGAAGTCCCTGCCAATGGTGGGTAACACTCTTGAACTCTTCCAGTTGGACTCTTGTGGTTGACTCTCATAAAAAAATAATTCAGTTTAATTGCACCAAACTGTCTCAAGATCTGAACCAATGCGTGACAAATGGTGGGTATTTGGAAAATTTGATTCAAACCATGCTGTCACACTCTGATTCAACCTAAAACATTAATCAGAGCACAGATTACACCTCATAATTGAGCCAAGTTCAACCCTGAAGTGTAGGATTGAGACTCACTGCCCTCTGAGATGACTTCCATGTTACAGAGCTATGACAGGAACACGTTGCTTTCAATGTTCAAGTAATTTAATCCTTTGCTGACCAAATTAGTTGCTGGCAATCTGGGGTCACAACAATACCCATTTTATGAACAGATATTTAAAAATCTCTCATAGACACATCTCCATGTAAAATCAACTAACTGAGAAATAAAAGTGACAACTTGACCCACAGAAAACAAAATATTTTTCTAATATAAAAGAAGTTAAGGAGGAACAGCAAGACTTAACTACCAGAACTGCTGGGCTTCCACCTGCCAAATCCAGAGCACTGAAAGAGAACGTGTTTTTACTCCAAATCACAAATAAAAAAAGGGCGAATTTTGAGGCTGCAATGAGACCACTCTAATGTTTTGGATATTAAGGAGCTGAGGCTCTGGCCTTGATGATTACCCCAGAACCCTACCTGTGTGGGTTAACAAGTGCCTTTTCAGTTTGTAGGCATCTTTGCTTGCATAGCTGCACAGGTGGCAGGGGTAGGGCCGCTCCCCCGTGTGCGAGCGAATGTGGCGCCTCATCTTGCTGGCCTCAGACAAAAAGGAGAGATTTTCTAAAGTAACATCTACATTAGAGATACATTGAATTAAAATATAAGCAATTTTACATACTACACCTACTGTGATCTGAAACACTGCATTCATCCCAGAATTAGCACTCCCACGTCTGTGTTTTCTCCTGTCATGGTACTTTTATACAACAAACATAAATTTTTTTGAAATCACTCAGGAAAATAAAGGAAAGACCAAACTCATTATCCTGAGTCTATTCACCTTTAAATCCCAATGAAGCACCTTAGTTACAAAATTTAATTCAATTCTACCTTTTTCTGCTGTTTTCCTGATATGTTCCACATAAATATTGTAGGTACGTGATTAGCTGTTATCAAATGTTCAGTTCCTCCATTTATAAACACAATTAATGAATTCACTCCTAGATTCCTTCAAATCTACACCACTATTCACTAAAATGAAATTAAACACGACTGCCAACCTTTGCTATACAAAAGCCAAATCATTTGCATGGCAGTACTAGAGAGCTCCCTCAGCTTTCCTCATTCAGGTAAAGCTGACAGGAAAGAGAGTTCTGTGACAGCACTGAATGCTGAATAGCTCCTTATTGAAACAAGGGGAAGAATAGGGTGATTTAATATCAGCTGTCAGGGTTTTTAAGGATGCAAGCTATCCAAAATCTAATTATTAAGATAAGGCACATGGAACAAAGTTCAGACTTGCTTACAGCTTTAGATCTGGACACAGCACAAATTCAGATATTGAACATCCACTAAACTGTGACAGTGATTCAATCACAGGTGCATTTCTGAAAGCCTCTGCACCCAATTCAATTGCAATTTCCAAGTGCACCCTTAAGCAGACTCTAATTTCTTGATTAAGAAAGTTCCAATCCTGGATCCCAAACATCATCTAGTATATAAAAACAACACATGAACTTCATTCTAGACGTTAGCTAGTATTGTCCTACAGTCCATGGAATGCAGTGTAAATGAGGACCAAGGATGCTTTTGTAGGACCAAAAAGTCCAGCAGCAATTTTAGCATAACCAAAAAGAAAACGCTCTTAAAACAAAACTAATTAAAAATCCCTAAATAATTGCATGAACATTAATTTATAGCAACACATTTGCAAATACTACATGGATAAAATAAGAGTTTCAGGAATTCAGGTTACTTGTTCCTTCTCTGCAGGGTGATGGGGATGAAAAGATGTGCACACAAATGAAATGAAATGAAATGAAATGAAATGAAATGAAATGCACAGAACCACGAAGTTGAAGCCATCAGCTACCTTGCAGTAACACTGCAGCAACATAACAAACACAAACCATCAGGGTGTCCAAGGCCATCAGCACGGCCTGGACTTCTCAAGGTTAAAAATCTGGGCAAAATTTGTATGCACATTAAAATCTTGGCACATGAAAACCTTTACACCCTCCCAAAAAATTCAGTAAGGCTGTACTTACTTCTACACTGGAGTAGTCACATATTGTGCACTTGAAAGGCTTCTCCAAAGTGTGTTTGTACCTCCTGTGACGTGCAAGCTCCCCGCGGGTCACAAAGGCTGTGTCACACTCACTGCATTTATGGGGTTTGATCCCTGCAAGAATTCACCATTACAAATTTCATTTAACACCACAGCAATGGGATTTGCTGCCTTAAATCAACATGCAGATTTTTTTAACAGAACCTTTTCTGATAGCCTGATTTTTTTATATACAATAAAACACGGAATGATTTGGGGTGGAAGGGATCTTAAAGCTCATTTTGTTCCAACCTCTGCCATGGGCAGGGACATCTTCCACTATCCCAGGCTGCTCCAAGCCTGTCCAACCTGGCCTTGAGCACTTCCAGGGATTGGGCATCCACAGCTTCTCTGGGCAACCTGTGCCAGGGCCTCACCACCCTCCCAGTAAAGAATTTCTTCCACACATATGGACACAATAAGTTTATTATAAACACAATTTATCACTTTGCTTCATATGTTTATACAGCAAAATGAAAACATCACAGAAAATTCTATTCTGCACTTAGGAATGAAGCATAGCTGAAGTCATTGTTCAGCTGACAAGAATTGTTAGAATACTTAAAAAAATAAACCAACACACACACTCTGAGCTCCTAACTACAGACCATGTCTTTTCAGGGTGGAACGCCAAAGAAAATCAGAGGAATTTCTGAGCATGAAATGATCACAGAACACAGCTCTGAGGCAGAGTCACTTGCCTGTTAATTCAGTTTTGAAGACAGTATGTAAAATGAAGTATTCTCAAGCACTGGGTACCTGTATGAGTGTTCACATGGTTGTGCAGCAGAGTTGCTGTACGGAAGGCCTTTGGGCACAGGTGACAAATGTGACGTTTCTCATCTGAGTGGGTTTTCAAATGACGCCTAAGGCTTGATAACTTCACTGAGGTGAATGTGCAGAAAAAACAGTTGAAACACTCTTTTTCTCCTGCTGGAACAAACACACATTTACACTCTACAGAATAATGACTCTAATTTTTCAAAAAATATTACCAATTTCTAAATAGTCCCTCTTCTCTGGGTAAAACTACTTCAAACTTCTATATCAAAGGATTTGCCCCCAAAACTGTGTTATTTGTTAGTGATAACAGTTTAGAATCTAATCCCAGGAAACCTAACTCCTGCCCTTCCTCTCACCTCCAAGACAGGATGAGACTTCCTCTCTCAGTACCATCAATAAGACTTGCAACCTGTGCAACAAAATTCTTGATAACAACCGAGTAATTACCACTAAGCAAGTTTATTCAAAGATTTGGAAATGGCAGGTTAAGGTATTCCCAGCTTTGTGGTGCTCCTGAATCTGTAAAGTGCATATAAAAAAATAATGATGTAAAAGCCTCTTTAAAATTACTGGTTGAATTTGAGGAGGAAAAATCAGTTCTTTGAAGAAGTCATAGAATACAGTTCATCGCACAAGAATAATAAATTTCTTTTGAGAATAACAAGTTAAGATTAAATGTGCAACACTTTCAGTTATGAAGAAGATTTGAAACTGTGAAATGGCAAATACGTCATATTTGAAGAGTCTTTCCAGAACAGTTGTCTCAGCTCCCAAGTGTGCTCTCTGTAATGATTTTCATGCTGAGACAAAATGCATTTTATACAATGCTTTATACCACGCAGAGATGTGCAGATAACACTTCACTTCAGTAATAGCAAACAAAACCACTTTATTGTCATTTATTCATTGTGGATTCATGCCCACACAAAGGAACATTGTTAGCTTTGTTAAAACTGCTCAAATGTGTTTCCTATAAAGGCTGTAACTAAAACAGGGGACATTAACAATTTGTTCAGTATCCACAGAGAACCTCAGCCAAAATACCTTAACCTTCATTTACAACACACACTTTTACAGACTCAACATCATTGATGTCATCCAGTTTTTCAGTACACACACACAGTTCCTAGGGAAACAGATGCTTATCTGCTCTCTTCTGAGTCAGTCCTTAACTTCTGTAACATACTTTTGGGTTTCTAGCATCTTAAATCAGCCATTTTCTGTTACTCTTTTTTAGGCTCTGGGAAAGGTTTTGCTGACAGGTATTGACTGACACTTGCCCACCACCCTCTGCTGGCAACGTGGAACCACTCTAAGCTCAACCATAAACCCTCAAACAAGCACATTTTGAAGCTGAACGAGTGAATCAAGAGACTAAATAAATTATTAGGTTTATTCAAAGGCAGTTATACAATATTAACTTTGAAATCTCCCTGGAGGTTTCAAATACTACACGCTGTTCAAAAGACCATTATAATTTCTAAATGCCATCCAAAATGTCTCTCCTCAACACAAGACAGATGACATCAGCCTGAACAAGATCTTTGAGCACTTAGAGCTGAAAGGTATTGCTCTTTCTTCCATATTTCCACAGAATGTTAAGACTTAACCTAATCTAAACTTTACAATTACCACTACGAGTATTTAATTTAAAATTTCAACCTCAGTTCAAAATCTCACTTAACATGTGTTATCTAAAAATGAATTACAAAGATTCTTAAGTTTTACCTTCATCCTGATGTGGAGCACAAGCCTCAAATTTGAGATTCTTGAGATTTCTTACAACTGTTTGTTCTGATGCAGTTGGATGTTCCTGCTCTTTACTTTCATTGAATAATTCTGGCAAATCATCACACCCTTTGCAGCTCTGACTCTTTGTTTCCCCAACAGTGGGGAAAACTTCCTTTCCTTCCCCCTCTTCAGATGGGCTCAGTTGCTGGATGGTATTTTCAAATGCAATGGCATCATTGTCTCTGCCAATCTATTTTAAAAAAGAATATCTTTTACAACTTTCTCAATCAAAGGCAGTCTCTAGTGGCAAATCACCTGAGCAGTCAACAAAAGGCAAGCTACCAATTCATTCTGATTTTGAGTCTTACATATGATGGACAAAATTGCAACAAAAAATTTACATTCAGCATTCAGCAGCCTAACTGATAAATTGCAATTAAGTCAGAATAATTACTAAAACTCTGCCCTACCTCTTCAAACTTTTATATAAAATTTCAGAGCATCATTTTAAGATTGCAGCACTGAGAGCACAGAAACCTGTCTCTTTAATTTTTAAATAAAAGAGTTAAAATTTCATTTCAGAACATTTACCTTTTTAAAGAAAATTAGAAGTATGCTCTGTTTTTAAACAAATTTAGGACTTCTGCAGACTAATTGTAATGCTTTCTTTGTCATATAGCAATTATAACTTTTAAATAAAATATTTAAAATTTCATTTCAGAACATTTACCTTTTAAAAGAAAATTAGAAGTATGCTCTGTTTTTAAACAAATTTAGCACTTCTGCAGACTAATTGTAATGCTTTCTTTGTCATATAGCAATTAACCAGGTTGTGATACTTCTTGCATTAGCTAGACTTAAACATGACAATATGGCCTAGCTCAGAAATTATCTAGTGATGCATGAATTTTATAAGGAAAAAAAAAAGTATTTTATTGTAAAACCAATATAACATCTAGCACAGAACAAACAGCGGTGTTTGCATGTCCTTTTTAATAAAATTAATTTCAAATGGGACTGTATTACATACCAAGCTTTAGCAACGACTGCAGGATTGAACTAATTGAATTAAGTAGAAAAAAGGAAAATTGTGTCATACCACTTAAGAGACCGAGGCTGTCAAATCAAATAGTACCCAACAGGTGAACTGAATTAAAAACTTATCTGGATTTCAACAGTTAAATATCATCTCAATATCATCTCGATAATCTAGAATCTCTTCCGACTCAGAATATTCTCTGAATGTCGAGAGCCAAAACATTTAATTAATCAATATAAAAATGGGATGAGATTATAAAAGGATGGGCAAAGGACTGGATAATCAAGCCCAACAAATCTGAGTAAATGATACTGACGAACACTTAAGACAGAATCAAATCGGCGCAATAGAAGAAGCTAACAGAGAATGATGTATCTCTAATTTCAGTTTATCCAGAATTTATACCTCCATCAGGAGCGTCTTTGGTGGTTTCTCTGTCGCCTTGCCTTCTGCACTCTTTTCTTGCCCCTCTCCTTGCAAGATGTGGATCTGCTCCAGCTCCAGCTCGTAGAACGGGCAGCCGCTGTCCCGCAGGGTGAGAGCCATGCCCGGGCACAGGCTGCGCACCGCGGCCCGGCCAGGACAGGGCGGGCACCTGCGGCTCCCTCCGCACACACCGAGTGCAGGGTCGGTGTTTTTCACCCTCCTCAGGACGCTCCGGTGGCACTGCGCTCACCAGCTCTGCCCCTCTCCGCCGCTCGGCTCAGCCTGGCCTCGCCAGCCTTCCCGCTGCTGGGCTGTGCTGTTCGAGGGCAAACTCGATGGCAAACCAGGGCCGGTCAGCACCAGCCCCGGCCCTACCCCGCAGCCCCGAACTCCGCAGGGCCGAACCCCCTCAG
>JAHLSL010000072.1:5123056-5199903 GCA_025920805.1 Petroica traversi | reverse complement strand
TTTGTGTTTCGTAGGGAATTAACAGGTGAGAAGCAGCTGTTGTGCCCGGGCTGCCCGTCGAGGGGAGGCGGCAGGGAAGGGGCTCAGCACCTTTCTTGCACCTCAGCCTGGCCGCCCTGTGCCGCTCCCTCAGCAGCGGCTGCAGTGGGAGCGCACTCGAGGGGAGCAGCCTGTGGGGAACAGCTGCTTCTCACCTGTTAATTCCCTACGAAACACAAAGCCTTGAACCTGCAGAGGTTTCCCTCCCAATGCACGGTGCTCCTTGGTCCTGTCAGAGCATCTGCTGTTTTCTCACCCTCCGAGCGAAGATGAAGATCTTTCGGTCTTAATTGTAGGCCCTTAACCTTCTGCTCCCACTTGGCTGGAGACCACGGGGCTGAGCTCAGTTGGTTTCTCCACTTGCAAAGTATCTGAAGCACTTGCCATGTTTCTGTGGCGGAAAGCCTCCAGCCGGGAGCCTAGCGCTGGAGTGCTGCTGAAGGGCCGCCTGATGCTGCTGCCACACAAGTGTTGTACAAAATTGGCTCAAGTGGCTTTGCAGAGGCGCTGGAGCGATGTTTAAGCATCGTCACTCTGTACCTGAGGCCGGGGTTGCTTATTCAATGAGAACAAGTTGAAAGACTTCTCCAAAGGCGTTGTGGAAATGTCTTTGAGGTAAACTTGCACTGTTTGAGTGACTTAACATTTAATCTTTGTGTACCCTTCTAGACTAGTAATTTCCAGCCATCAAACGTTTTATAAAATCCACTTACTTTGAATATTCTATTATACACCAGTGCAGAGGATAGATTGGAGTTTTACCTCTAAATATTAGCTCGGTGCATTGCAGGGTACAGCACATTGCACAGGGACTGCAGCCCAGCATGGTCCAGATCCTGTTAAACTGAATTACCGAGCACTAATCAAAGCCCCAAACCAAGTGATGGCTTTCCTTGTCTGTGGAAGTAACCCAGTAAAACTGGCATTTGTGAAATATCCATAGCACAAACAGCAGCCTACACCACTGGCCTTTGAGCTGTACCCTCAGATGAGGTGGGGTTATTGTACCTCATCCTCAGGGACAGCAACTGAAAATCCCATAAATACCCCTGACAATGACTGCTCCTATCGACAGTTCTGTAATATCTTAAATGCAAAAATAATACCCAATGTTTATATTTAACAACTGCAAGTTAGCCATGACTATTCTACCGCTTGGAATCAACACAGATTCAAAGCAATTATTTAAGACTGAATATGTATTCCAGCAATTTAGGGCTGATATTTTGGTTAGACACCACATTATTCATCATCCATGAATCCACAGGCTCTCGAAACTAAAGAAAAGGATGCAAAGTACACAATATATTCACATAATTAGGCTGCCAGTAACTGTGGCCAGAGATTTTTCTTCTTACACATTTCTGAATCTTTTCAAGTTGCTCTGTATACTGTGCAATTATGATAGTTGAAGGGCACTGTAGGAAAAAAGTTGTTATGATAATCCACCATCCTTTAGGTTATTTTAATGAGGTTTTTTGCACTTCAGCAGTCATCAGCTTCTAAGAGCTGTCCTGCCTTGCACTTCTGCATTATTAATACCAGCACCATCCATGCAGCTACACTAAAGGTCTGTCATTATTTCCATTATTAACCGATATTTCCAAGGATTTATAACTCAAATGCAGAACAGCCCTTCAGTTCATTTTTTTGCTGAATTTAGAGGAACCACTTGGATCAGCAATCTGCAAATTCAACCAGTTTCTGAGTAGGTTTTGACACACTAGAGGTTAACAGCTCCATAATGGCCATTTTGGTGTGTTGTGTGTACAGTCTCCAGTTACTGCTGCTGCTGCTTTGTCTATCTCTAGCTGCAATCAAGCTTCTACCCACTCCTCTGGGAGTCTGGTTCTTTCTAACACATCAACAGCCTGCATGAAAAGTCTATCACAAAAAGAATAGAGAGCTGCTTTATATTTTAAGTCATAATTATACTTTGGGGGGGTAAACGTTCAAAATGAATTATTGTTTGTTAGGAGTATTTTATAGGGAGCATAAGGAATTTAATGTAGGCACATTTTCCTGTGCTAAAGTAATGTTACATAGAATCAAAATTTAGTCACAGAATTGCAGATAAATTGCTGATAAGAATCTACCAGTGCATGAAAGTGAATACACAGGCAAATAAAATCCTCAATCAGCAGAGTAAATTCTATCCTTGGCTGCACTAAGGAAACACAGCAAACTTTGTTCTGATCTGCGGTTTTCCACCCAAGTATAAACAATGCAGCTAATTTTTTTATAGAAGTAAAATACTGGGTTATCTGTTCAGATTGTCAGTCTTCAATCTGAATAATGTACTTTTTAATATTTAAGATGTTTAATGCGTGTTAGGTGGAGCTGACTTTTTTAAAAGCTCCATTCCCATACACATAAAGCATATTTGACCTTGAATGTAGTTCAAGGTTTGCTTCCCTTCCTGTGTTTCAGAAACTCACTTTGGATGACTGCAGAGGCTGTTTATCCATCCTCTGTGGTGATGCTTTGCACCTCCATCACAGGTTCTAAACTGCAATCCTCTGATGCCAATGGAAGGATTGCCATCAATTTAACGGGGCTTGGAATTAGGCCCAGAATAGATAACTATGTGAAGCAATGACAGTGGGATTTATTTACACATTTTCGACCTGTCCACAAGATGTAGAATAAATCAGGAATGCTGCAGTGCACTTAAAAGAGAAAAAGAAAATATAGAGACCAAAGCATAAAACCCCAAAAACAAATAGGTTCAGATTTAACCTCCGGTGCTCATAATTGTTTCATTTATGACACTCTGCCTTGTAGTTGAAACCTCCATTCTTCTCCAGAACATGACTCCTGTTAGTCTACGAGAAAACCCAGTCTTTGTTGTGACTTATTTTGACAGCTTTAATATCATTTTCCACCTGGCATCTGGAAAGTTTTCCATTTTCACTTTCCACCAATGTCTCACTTTTGTTTCCAAGGACGTGTCGCGTTCACGCCGCACCTGTCAGCGGTGTGTGTGCCTTCACACGGGGCTGCAAGCACGCACACCTTCCCTTTGCTCCTACCCCAGGGACAATCACTGCCTTCAGCACCTCTTTTGCAGTGAGATATTGCCCCTCTTAATAATGACAGCTCCAGATAACCTCCTTCTCACCATCACCTGTTTCGGAGAAAGCGGAGATACTTTTAAAATCTTCTAATTCATCTGGCTCCTTTAAACATCGCTCAGGTCCTGAAGCTGTCACTAAATGGTGGAAATATTTTTGCTGTATTTTCTGGTGCTCCTTGGTCCTTTGGTGTCCCACTTTCACCAATATGAAGCATTTCTTCAGAGAGCACCAGAAACCTTAATTAAAAAAAAAAAAAAAGCACGTCAGCTAATGAGTGAGATAAAAAGTTATGTTCTTTTTGATGCTGTTCTAAGCAACTGACTCTTGCAGATTCAGAATTAAGTCAGTGCTTCAGTGCTGGCCTGGAATATTCTCAGGAGAAAATATATAGTTTGATCACTTGGAAAGAAGAATATTATAAGAATATTATTAATGTAGTTTCTTTTTTCCCCCCCAGACCTCTGATTCTGAGATGGAAGCTATAGTTTATTTCAGCAGAGATCGTCTAGGATTCAGATCTGACTTGGATTTCTTGCCTGCCCCAAAGAACCCAATTCTCTGCTTCCTGTTGCTACAATCATATAAAAACTAGTCAGACCTCAGACCCAGGAACATCAGAACATACAGTCCTACTCGTTTCCTTGCTGAATCCCCAAAGCAGAGGGAAGATGGGAGCACAGCAAAGCAAAGCCAGATGGAAATCATGCTGGAGGGTATTGATTGACTAGTGTCTAGGCAGGCTATAAATTACCACTTCTCATGCAAAGAGGAGGGTGAGCAGAGCTGCAGAGCTGTCTCGGGGCACAGTGCTTGGACTGTGCTGTTCATGCAGGATCAGCTAAATTCGGGTTGTGCCTAAGGCACAAGGAAAAGCCAGGCTTTGCTCTCTCTGCAATGCTCATCTTGACTTTGAGGAGACAAATAATCTCTTTAAATATGAGTGATTCTTGCAGCAGAACAAAAGCAGCTCCTATTAAGTTAAAAGACTTAATGCTTCCAAGTATTGTCTATGCTCTTAAAATCTTGCTCCATGCTGTAAATTATTATAATTATATAGCATGACAGAAAAACAAGGCATAATAGAGTACAGATGTGGGATATATAAAAGGGGAAGTATTTAACATAAGCTTATTGGAGCTGAAAGTACCAGGGATGATTGATTGCTTAGACACAAGTCAGGGAAGTGGTCTAAAAATTATTAACCATAATTGCAATTTGTCTATTAACTGTTTCATCTAACATTATGATATATTTAGAAACAATCCTGCCATCCAGTAATACACAATTTGCAGCCTGTGGCAAACAGCAGAGCTGTGTGCCTGGCTCTGTTTGGAATAAGGATGTTTATGGGGAAACAGATCTCTTCTTCCATTTCAAAAGACATTAGTGTGGTTATACAGTTAACTACACCTCAGTGACTTCCACTGTTTTTACAGAATACTCTTTAATCCGAGAGATAGCAAAGCAAGTTTTTAATACAACCCCCCTTGGTTAGTTATTACAGGTTTCTGCTGCTGTTTGTGCAAGGGTCGAAGAGTTAAAAGTTTAAAAGGCAGAAAGTTTTCCTCTTGTTTTGACTAAACCGGGGGGGGGAAACGTGCTGGAGCTGTGCAGAATTTGATTGCCAAACACAGAGGGAAGATACACAGTGAGAAAAGATAGTAAAGGTTTAACCCAGCTGATGTAAGAAACAAACTCCAAGGATGCCCATGTTTCCTTCTTTTATCACATTGTTAATCTTTAATCAGGAAAACAGTTCTGAGAACAGCTTTTTGTGCACAGCTGAACAGACACCAAAACTTGGAAGTTAATAGGATCACTGAAGAATGAGACTATTAAATGATTGCCTTAATAAATCTGTGAGTGAGCTGAACAACCCAGAGGAGTTCAAATTCTGCTTCCACGTGGATGTGCAGCAAGTACACGTTAAACTTTGCAAAATCAGCAGTCAGGAGGTGGTTGGGGGGTTCAGAAGAGCAGTGGGTTCCTGTGCACTTTTCTAGCTCAGATAATGAGTCGTCTTGGACATTAAACTTTCTGAGGAGTTTGAATCAACTTCTGAATTCAAAAATCTAAAGAAATCAAGAAAATTTAAGGGAATGCTTAATGATTTGTGTATTAATGTCACTTCAGTGAACAGCAGGTGATGTAGTCCATGATATTTATCAGCAGAGATACCTTAAATCTTAGTCTTCTGCACTGCTAAAATCTTGAATCTTCAATTAAAGTCCACAACCAGATAGCCCAGGTCTCTCCATCAGGAACTGGAAAAGGAAATACAGTATAGCAGGCTTAGTTGTACATCTTATCTGCTCCTGTAAGAAGAGACAAAGTCATCCTTACAGTCCTTGTAATCTTAAAAATCAAAATGAGGCAGTGTCTAGGAAGCAGATGGGAATAGCTGGGTGACACATTTTGTGAATCACTCTGTTATTACTCTGTTCAGAGCTGCCTTTACAAACTGAAAGTCTCTTGATCTGTCATTCATACCTGTCTTTTGTTTAAGATCTTCTGGGCAGAGCACATTTTTGCTTCACCCAAAATTAAAATGTGCTATTGCAGAGCAGATACCTGGACTCCTCAAGGTTAACAAGTGCATGGGGATTTTATTTTATTTGCAGAATACAAGTTGATTGCTATTCATTTGTTCATACTGGTTTGAGTGCACATGTAAGAAGGTTCTCTTTACATAGACAGTATTCACATGCTTATGGATCATCCTGAATAAGTAAATTTGGAGGCAGTTACAGATGATCAGTCAAAGATGCACATATAGCAGAGTCAGAATTCTGTCTTCCTAAAAGCATAGGAGAAAAACCCATGACTTCCAGGGTCCAGTTGAACTCCTGATCTCTTTACTGAGTGTTGTTTGTAGAAATAATAATAATTGTGGCATTTGTCTGGTAGGAGCCATTTACACTGACCAGACAAAAGTGCTTTTACATTGAAAAAATCCCATTGTGGTCCACTGGTGCTGCCTTATTCCTGCTGGAATGGTGCTAAGCAGGAGTGTACAGTATATAGGATTTCACCTGACCTGTTAACACTTACATAAGAGTTTTCCAGTAAACAGAGGATTCGTTGCAGGGATTATTGGTTTTTGTGCAATGTTGATTTTCCTCCAGCTGCCAGGTTCAAGAACCAACAGGTATGTAGTGCTTGACATAGGCACATTTGCCTTCTGACCTTTAGATGTAGCTTGGCTTTCATTTCTGCATAATCAGCTTTTCTATTCTGTTGTGTGGTTTTTAGTGCTATAAAATGCTTGAAATATTAATCAAAGCTATTTTCCTGGGGAAAAAGTCTAGAACAAATCTCACTTGAAACAGAAAACACAGTTCAGCCCAAGTTGCTGCTTTTGTGGTGCTATTGAGGGAGAAAACGGGTTATAGTAAATGCTTTTCATGGCAAGGAAGAACTTAATACTTGCATTACAGTAACCTGGAGAGGACCCAGCAGGGGCTGTCTGTGGCACAGACAAAAATGAGACGAGATAATGATCGTGTCTGATTAGGTTTTAAGCTCCTCTAGCTGGGAACTATCCACCAAGCTAGGAGAATGGATAAGAACAGGAAGAAATTGGCAATTATCACCTCCCAGCTCCCTTCCTTGGGGATGAGAAAGGCTTGAGGATGTAGTTCCATGTACAAAGTCAAATAGGAAGGCCATAGCAGAGGAAGAAACAGAACCTAAACCTTCAGAATCTGCCACACACTTATTGGTTAAAGCCATCCTTCTTCAAAGGAGTCGGCTTAAGAGCTGTGACCAGTGGGTCAGACTGCATGGAACAAAGGACTGAAATGCTGGGGGAGAACAAAGGTACATGGGAGGATTTAAAGAGAAGAGGAAAAAGCCCAATGCACAGGTAGAGCTGGGTAGCCCTGCAAGGACAACTGCCAGCAGAGTGCTGCTAGAAAGCAAAGTGTCACAGAGAAATAATGAACAGCAGTGCAAGAGGAAGGAGCAAGGGGAGCCAGGGTTGTCTCATCCCAGAAAAAAATCAACAATTTTAGAAAACAAAAAGGTGCTTCCATGTAATTTCTTTAGGTCTGAGGAGGTGAGGTGTCTGTAAAAGGGCGCAATAGCCAGACACCAGTCATCCACAGGAAGCCAGAAACTCCTGATCAAGAGGTGATTGAACTCGAGTGCAAGGATTTGTCTGTTCCCCTCTCCCCAAATGGGCAGTGGGGAGTCCTTGACAGCTGCAAACACACACCTCTGTGGCAAAGAGATTTCACTGCAGCAAGGGTAACCATTCTTATTTGCAAACTGAATTCAGAGCCATCTGGACTTTGTGTGATTGAGCAGAGCAGATGCTGACAGGTAAAGGGAAACACAAACCTTATGCTGTTTTTCACTCTGGTTAGAATCATTTGTCCCCTTCTCTCCTGGCTGTGGTTCTGCTGTTCATCCAGCAAAAAAAACCCTGCAGTAACAATGCAAAAATTGTAATTCTGCTGAGGCTAGGGTAAAGTCAGTCAAAGTCTTGGTGGGCCCAGCCCTCCACGCATCTATGAGACCTTCTGCAGTAGATAAAAAGAGCTCCCAAGCAAACAGAATCACACATTACAGACCTGGCCACTGGTCAGGTTTCAGTGGCTATAGAGCCCGTTACTCACATATTCACACTGATCCCTAACGTGGTTTTTTAAAATAAGGATAGTATTTGTTTGGGGAAGTGTCCCCAGATTAGAGTCACAGCTCAAGAAATGGCTCCAGAAGAATGACTGCTTATCAAATTAGGATTACACGAATCAATCCCATGTCCAGAGCTGAGCCTGTAAAAGTGAGCTTAAAAATAAATAATAACAACAATAATGACTATTTTATCTGCCAAAGCAGAACAACAAGCAAAAAAACAGTGTGCCCATGGTGTAAAATCAGCCTTGGCACGTAATGTGGCACAACCAGGAGTTTCCCCAAAATCCAGCTCAGGATTGAGCACTTGAGCTGATACTAAACTAAGCATAAAAGGTTGGTGACTTTCTTTAGATACTTTAAACATGCACTGGTGCATGTTCCTGGCTGCTGAAATTTGCTTGTTTGTTTTGAGAAGTGTCTGTTGTCAATCTGAAAATGCTGGACAGGCTAGTGGAAGTACAACCTAATCATGGTAAATCTGGGTATTTTTCCACACTCCTGTGCCATCAGAACAAGCCACTACATTTTGAACCGAGACAAAAACAAATTACATCGCCTTTTATAGGAGTCCACAATATCTCACAATCTGCCCAAGGCAAATCCTGTATGGTTTGGGGTCGGAAAGGAGGAGGTAGGAGGGAGGGAAAGCCCTGTGGCCCCGGTTTGGTGCTACCTGTTGCGGCCGGTCGCAGAGCTCGGACTCACGGTTCACGCAGCGCACGCGGAGAGGAGTGTGCAGCACGTGTGGCTGGGCCCCCCAGAGCTCCTGCAGACGGGTCAGTGCCTCAGAACTGCCCTCAAGGAGAGGGGCTGGGAGGTGGAAATTCCACACGGGGCTATGCGGGGTCTGCGCTGAGCACTTGGCTCCCTCACGGACTCTTTTGCAACTGCGGGTGATTTGCACAGTTCACGTTTTCATCTGGAAATTGAGAGAACAATCCCTGCCCTGCTCTCTCTGAGCTTGCAAGGGCTGCCCTTGGGTCTGGGCTCTGTGGCAGCCAGTCCAGCAGCTGTCAGAGTGTGCTCAGCTGAGCACAACTCCACCGCTGAAATAACAATCCAGAGGCAGTGCTCTTCCCTTAGTATAACAGCTCAGAGAAACTTTAAAAAAACCTACAACTTTATAACAAAATACCCAAGTGACAAACTCTTTGGAGGTGACAATATGCAGGAGAATTAGCAATGGGAAGGAATTGGAATTTCAGAGTATTATTATATGCCATTAACAACTTTCAGATCTCACTGTGAGTGCTTTGTTGCACCTTGGTTTGTAGTGATGAGCTAGGCTTTCTAATGACACTTTTTCTGAGCATCTAAGAATCTTTACATTTATTGAGCTCCAGTCAATCTGTAAAACCTGAAGTGCTCAAAAACTTCCATTTTGAACAACCTGAATAGTGTCCATCAAAGCAAACATCCTAAACCCCCTCCTTTCAAGGCACTTGTTGAACACTATCATCTTGAAATGTCAGATTCACACACATTTAAATGATTTGACAGCTTCCAAGAAGGCACCTGATAAGCATCACATTCAAGTGTCAAGAAGCGTAGAGAAAAAGTGCCAAAAAAAGTTCAATCAGAAGAAATCGTATCAGCTATTAGGATGAGCATTATAATGCAGTTACTACTAAAAAAGACGTCTCATTTAAATGGAAAATAAACTTTACATTCAAGACAACTCTTCTTTAAAAGGCCTTACATTGCCCCATACCACCTCCCATGCTTGCCATCCTTGAAATCTTCCAGAAACTGAATCAAGACAGCAGCACCCACTGGTGCTGGGTGAACACCTCAGGACCACTATAACTGAGCCATTGGAAGTGCTACATCTGGGGCTTTTTGTGTGGGAGACAGTGGGTGTTATGAGAATTCACTGTCTTCACATAAAACCTTTAATGCCTTCTGTTGGCTGTCTAAAAGCTGAATCTCTAAATGAGAAGATTCTTGAAAAAAAAATCCTGGCCTTGATTTGCATATGCTCCAGTTATTTCATTGCACCAAATACTATGTGTGTTTTATATAGGGGCTTGAGGCTTACTGTGTGTTTGTGATATGCTTTGAGATCCTCTGATGGGAGGTGTTACCTAAATACAAGTAATTTGATGCTGAAGTGTCTAGAATTCCCAGTGGACATCTGCACTCGAGCCCTGCTGCCATCACAAATGAAAAACATTTGGAATCCTTAATGTGATTTTTAATGGACATATGTTCATAACACAGTGCCACCAATTTGGCATATTTAGTGTCTTCTCAAGAGAAGCCCACAGTTTGTATAGCAAGATTGTGGGAGGTTAGGATTGCAGTGTTAGAAAATTTGCACAACACCTGCCTGACTGTAATTTAATTGGCAGAAATTAATGCTCTGGGTTTGGGAATTTTTTTCCTCCTCTCAAAACCTAGAGACACTAGGACTGATCCTGCTGTATTAAGCTGTTGAATTTTTATTCTGATTTTACTTGTGCTGCAATATGATAATTTTCTGGACTACTGTCTTCCTGACAACTGAGCATTGCTGGTTTACTCTCGGTTATTTCTATGTACACTGACGGACCTGGCCAGCAAAAAGCACTCAGTATTTTTGTACTTCTCTGAAAAAAAAGCTCTGCTTAGTATTTTTAAAGATTATGCTCCATTTCTAACAACAGTACTTGATGATGTGTTTTAAAAGGAAAACATTTGGCCAAATATTTCTGATCAGCTCCACCAGCATCACAGGATGTGGACTCTGAAGACAAACACCAGCTTTGCCATTATTAAATTTGGTTTGGATTTTATCTTTGCTTACATCACAGCCCTATCTGGAGCAGTCTTTAGCACCTCTTATCCCATCAGATTTTTGTTTTCCTTTTCAGGAATGTTTGGCCTTGCTGTGCATCAAGGACAGCCCCTCTTACCTCACTATTTTCTTCCCTTATTTACAAAACATAATAAAAGGATTTGCAGGGGAGATAGAGGCTACAGTCCCAGGGGGTGTTCCTGCAGTGGGAGGGTCAGCTCTGCAGTATTTTAGGCTTGCAGGGTGGGAAGGCTTGCACTGCTGCTCTGCCAGCCTGGCTTCTCAGGGCTGCCCTGCCAGATATTCCTGCTGGGAACATCCCATGGCCTCACAAACCTGAGCAATGCCTCCCTTGTGAACACCCTTTATACAAGATGCTCAGTCTATTTTGTTGCTTTATCGACCTCCCTGAAATTGAGCTGGGAGTCCCAGATTTCCTGTTCTGCAAGCAACCAATGACATTTTACATGCGTGGTAAAAGCCCCATCAATATAAAAAGACCCCACAAGCTGGCATGAAATCACCATCTCATCTAGACCCAGATGCTTTTGTGGGACTGAGTATAAACAGAGCAAGAGGAAATGGCAGCAGGGTTATTTCTACAGTTCCGTTTGTAGACTGAAATACTTCAGTCTTCTCACACCAGACTGAATGGACAAATGGACATGAAAACCACATTTCTTTATGGTCACAATGGTCTAAAATGGAACAGGGGAAGCTAAAGAGAGGCCAGCAGAAATAGAGACAAGAGCTTGAAGTGTCTGAGATCACACTGAGATAACCCTCAGGATTATGTGAGTAGTAGTGGCTGTTGATATCAGACGCTGCCACAGCTGATACAGGTACAGACTCAAGTCTGTGTATGTGCACACAATGCACTTCACCCACAGAACAACAGTGTCCAGCCCCAGTCCTGAGCAGTTCTGAGTATTAATTAAGGGATGGGTTAATATTTTATGACACCTCCCCCTCACAGAACTGCCAGTAAAATAAAACATATTTGAAAGAGGAAGTTAATTATTGAGACAGTTGCCGCTCTGCCTCTTCTGAGGTTGTAGCAATAGAAAATAATTGTTAATTTGCAAAAGTCTAAAACAAGCCATAAGCAAAAACTTCCTTGCCTACACTGAAGGAAACCTAACACTTAGATTTATATTGCTTGGGATTATTTTAGAATTGCGTAGACAAAAATAAGATCTGTGGGC
The DNA here is from genome assembly GCA_025920805.1 of Petroica traversi. Lineage (NCBI taxonomy): Eukaryota > Metazoa > Chordata > Aves > Passeriformes > Petroicidae > Petroica > Petroica traversi. The sequence goes on along the minus strand of JAHLSL010000072.1, from coordinate 5,188,165 downwards.
CTTGTGCATGTCGTGGTTATTCAGGCCTCTCAGTGCTCAGTGTTGAACTTTATACCAGGATCAGGCAATGTTCCCAAGGTGAGTAAACACTCCTAGGACGAGCCTCCACTTCACAGCCAACTAGTGACCATCTGCCTGCAAAATGTGCCAACTGCACTTTGCGTCCGTGCATGACCTCCGTGTTCCTGGTTCCAGAAACTCTTTGTACTCAACCTTTCCCACACGCCGAGAAGCTGTGACGCTCTTGATTTCAAAGCCAAATTGGATCGAAGTTTGGTTAAAATGCTAAATTTTGTAACTGCTTCAAAACAGCGAACCCAGGGGCTAAGAACCTCCGCTTTCAGCATTCATTAATCAAGCCTGTTAAATGATTACCCCGCCAGGGCTGCTTTGTTGACAACTCTGCATGATGACAATGTCAGTGGCACTGTCCCAAGACACATCCAGTGGTGATGTAAAGGACAAGCCTCCCTCACCTCAACTGGTGGGATGGACACTTCCACAAAGAATATATAAGGAAGGAGGTGCGTCCTTGGAAAGCAGCAATTGCAAGAGAGCTCCAAGGCAAGTGAAACGGGCTCAGCTGAAAGGGACAGCAAAATCCTCTCTGGCATCCAGCTCCACCTTACATAGACTGTAAGTAGAATGGCCTCTATTTTTTCCACCTTAAATTATAGAATGGCGTTGGGTTATTCCACCTTGAAATTAGCAGTGATCCAAATTCCCTTGATTTTAAAGTGGTACATAATGAAGTCCATTGCAAATCCTCCCTTTGTGTTATACGTTGTTAGGCTTTGTGACACTGGTTAGAGCAAAGTGTGCTAACACACCCAATCTATTTGATTTTAGATTGTGATCAGTATTTCAAAGCCATCAACAAGACCCACTACAGCTTCAATAATGCCCCCACAGTTGAAAGCCGAGATGAACGTCTTGCCCAAGGTTGTCCAGGGGGATTTGGAGAGCCTGTCTCCGGAAGCGAGGGATTTCATCGAGACCAACGCCAAGCTGTGCCAGCCTGAGTGCATTCACATCTGCGATGGCTCCGAAGAAGAGAACAAGAAACTCCTGGACATCATGGTAGAACAAGGCATGATCAAGAAGCTGAAGAAGTATGAGAACTGGTGAGTAGCCTAAATGAAGTCAACTAACATCTCGGAATTGGAAAATTCATTTTCTATCCTGTTTACTTAAAATCTTCCTATAACTCTTCAATATTTACTTTCCATGAACATTTTGGAACTTTTGCTTGCTTAGGTGAAATAGTCAGGAAAGGCAAATTTTTTCTTCTAAAAATTAACATAAAGCATATTATTCAATTGGACTATCAACTGTACATTTTCTCTATTGATTAGTTACGTCAGGGGACTGAAATAATGTCATGAGACTTATGCAACTGATCATTAGCAATGGCTAAATATTGTTGAGCAAATCTTCTTTTGAAGAATTCTACTATTTTAGCCAATTAGTTTATTCATCACATACTTTTTTGTGGCATTCAAATAGGTCTGTGGGTGTTCAAATATTATTCAGTACAGGCATTATTCATATCGTGCCAATGAGCTTTGACTCTAATGTATTCTGCAAATACTTTTTTTCAAATATTTCTTAATTTCTCCCAACTAACTGAACATGAAAGGAGAATATTAACAACAAGTGCATACTCGGGAATTACGTGCCAACCACGAGATCTTCATGGGAGAAATCTGCAAAGGCTTTTGAATAACTAAGTGCAGGAATTTGGCAATCTGTTTGCAGACTATTTGGGAGAGAAAAGGGCAAGATTCACCAGATAAATTATTCATTGTTAATTATATGCTTAGCTGTAGTGATGATGGTTATGACAGCCCAACTAGAACATTTTTATACTCATGGAAAATTTCGATGCACAGAGGTGAAAATGTGAAACAATCCCCTCTATTGTAAATAGATGGCGAAAATTCCTTAGGGGGAAAAAGAATCCCCTTTAATAAACTCCTTCACTTTTAATGATCGTGCTCATACTCAGTATTTCCTTTGTGATGCCTCTAATTTAAAGGACTATGCCAATCCACTAAGCTGGGTTCTGATCCCCCTGGCACTTATACCAACACTTAAACTACTTTCCTTGGCATCCACTTAGCTTGAGGCATCATTTTGTGGTCTCCATACAAAACAACTTCACACTGATGAGAATGAGAATTAAACAAGATTAACTTTTCCCTGAAAGTTAGCAACAGAGAATAAGGCTGAGAAAAGGGGCAAAGGAGTATTAACATATAACAAGAATTTCCTTGGCCATATAATTTATTAGTACTGGAAAGTCTTAAAACAATTCGTATGAGAGAATGTATCTGACTGATTTTTGAGATTAACTGTTATACTGCTTTGTCACTAATTTTTGCCTTACAAAGCATTGTTTTGGCACCCTTTTGTGCTAAACTGGCCTGACAGAAGGGTAAAGATGCTATATCAATAATTAAAGTCTAATTTCCTGATTTTTGGTGGAATGCAGCTGGTTGGCTCTCACTGATCCAAGAGATGTGGCAAGAATTGAGAGCAAAACTGTCATCATCACTCAAGAGCAGAGAGATACCACTCCCCTGCCTAAAACTGGAACAAGCCAGCTGGGGCGCTGGATGTCTGAGGAGGATTTTGAGAAGGCCTTCAACATCAGGTTCCCAGGCTGCATGCAAGGTAGGCAAGAAAAAGATGATTGACACTGAACTTCCAGCGTGGATGAGACACATACTGTTACAAGTTACTGTAATCTTTAAAGACCAATTTGAGCTGAAGATTTAGCTTTATACCCCCGATAATTGCTTCACTGGTTTCATGCAGATATTTACCATAGACCCAGATCCTGGGCAAGGACAGTCCTCATTCTCTTTCCAGCACTCTTGTCTTCCTAAAGAGTGGCAAACTACAAAAATGTGTTCCTGACTTTATTCAGGAAGTCACACAACAGCTAAGGAAGTGAGATGAGAATGAAGGACCCCCACCATCCACAGCAATAAATTCAGACTCAGGGATTTACACTAACAGAGAACTTGGCCTTCACCCCCCCCCCCCCCCCTTACTCCTGGCTAAACAATCTCTCTGAACTGCTGCTTTCAGCATTTAAGATAAAACTTCTTGCTACACAATTAGACAAACAGAAAGTTACAAGCGCTCTTTTAAGACCATCATGAGTTCTCACAAGATAAGCAATGAGAAACAACTGCCACGTTAATAAAGATTACTTGAAAAGTTCCTTGCTTTGCTCTTGGTCACATCTTGCTACTCCTTGTTTTCCAGGACGTACAATGTATGTCATCCCCTTCAGCATGGGGCCTATTGGGTCACCTCTGTCCAAGATTGGGATTGAGCTGACAGATTCACCCTACGTAGTGGCCAGCATGAGGATCATGACACGGATGGGAACAGATGTTTTGAAAGCCCTGGGCAATGGGGAGTTTGTAAAATGCCTTCACTCGGTTGGATGCCCTCTGCCACTAAAAGGTAAGAGCCATTAAAACCCCTGGAGCCATTAAAAACCCCTGGAAATTCCCTGGGCTTTGTTTTGGAGCTGAGTGCATGTCCTCAGCACATGGGAGACCCTCACCAGAGAAGACCAGGGTGGTTTTGAAACAGGTTCAAAACTCAGTTAAAAAGGAATCAAAGCTCAACAAGCATTTCACGGAAAGGAGATTATTATCCCTGGTACTTACCAGGGATTTTCTTGGAGCATCTGGTGTGGGTTGCTGTCAGAGGCTCGATGCTGATGAAACAACAGCGTGATCAAGCATGGAAATTGCTGCATTCACAAGCACAACATTCTGTTCTGCAGAGCCATTAATCAACAACTGGCCGTGCAACCCGGAGCTGACGCTGATTGCTCATCTCCCGGATCGCAGGGAGATCATCTCCTTTGGCAGCGGCTACGGAGGAAACTCCTTGCTGGGGAAGAAATGCTTTGCTCTCAGAATTGCCAGCAGACTGGCCAAAGAGGAGGGCTGGCTCGCAGAGCACATGCTGGTAAGAGCTGTTAAATCATGTGTGTTTGCACAGCCGTTAAACCCCAAATTAGAGCTGCGTAAATCCATCTCCCGCCTCGCTATCGATGAAATTAGTCTCGTATGGATAGTCCTGTAAGTTTAGATAGGAATCTGTCATGGGCCAGGCTCATGAGGAGCAGAAAACTGCTTGCAAGGCCGAGTGCTGAACATTTAAAATTTTCTGTAATTGCATAAAACAAGCAAGATTTGGAACTTCTGAGAGGGACTTCTTGTAGGCAGACCCATGTGCATGAGCAGAGCCCGAACATCATCACTGGGCACAAACTTTACAAGTCTAATAACTAAAGATTAATACCAGTTCTGAAAATTGTCTTTCCTATTATAAAAAGGTCCATGCACTCAAAAACCTGCAAATATCAGATTTTCTAAGGGAGTTCTGCCGTGTACCCTCCCTGCCTTTAATTTCTGCTGTCATTTAAACATTCTACCACCATAAAATACCACTGAAAAAAGAACTTCAAAGTGCATAAGAGAACAGCCTCAGAAAAAATACCTGTGGCCTTTGAGAAAGCAGAAGTAACCATGCACAAAGTGCTTTCCCTTCACTCCATTTGTGCAGCCAAAAGAATATTGTCTGGTTTTCTTCTGTGTCAGCAGAGAAACACAGATGTATACGGTTTTTAATCAGCAAAATAAAGATAAATATTTGTTGTATACAGACCTAACTTTTTTTTAAATGTAAGAAATTCTTACAGATATTCTAATGGCAAGAAGAGTTGACTCTGATTTTAAAAATACAGTTTGAGTAATTTGTCAACTATATTACATGCTGCTTCTTCTGTAGGAACAAATGTGCATAATTAAATACTTTATCATTTCCACTTGCTGGGAGACAATTCCAAAATGAAAAGTGCAAGAAAAAAAAGACTGTGTTTAACAGTTGCATTAATTTTTCAATAGATCCTGGGAATTACCAATCCAGAAGGTAAAAAGAAGTACTTTGCTGCAGCATTCCCTAGTGCATGTGGAAAAACTAACTTGGCCATGATGAACCCAAGCCTGCCAGGATGGAAAATTGAGTGTGTGGGTGATGATATTGCCTGGATGAAATTTGATGAACAAGGTATGGAAATTAAATTGAAATGCTTTGCAGGTTGCTGTAGGTGCAGTAAGACATGCTACAAAACTCTGGATAGAATTAAATCAGTATGATTTACTCATATTTTGTCATTCCACTTCCAGGCAACTTAAGGGCAATCAATCCTGAAAATGGCTTTTTTGGTGTCGCCCCTGGAACCTCAGTCAAAACAAACCCCAATGCTATTAAAACCATATTCAAGAACACCATCTTCACCAACGTGGCAGAAACCAGTGATGGAGGTGTCTACTGGGAAGGCATTGATGAGCCCCTGCCAGCTGGAGTGACAGTGACCTCGTGGAAGAACAAGGATTGGACCCCAGACAACGGTACATGGCCGTGATGTCTCATGGCTTTCTTTGAAATTAATGTACTAATTAATGTTAATTCTGCTATCATGACCTTTTTTATCGTGTTCTGTGCAGGGGAACCTTGTGCTCACCCCAACTCCAGGTTCTGCTCCCCGGCCAGGCAGTGCCCCATCATGGATCCCGCGTGGGAATCACCCGAGGGCGTTCCCATCGAAGGCATCATTTTTGGAGGCCGCAGGCCAGCTGGTAAGAGATGCAGCAGCCACGTTTGCAGGCTGAAGTGCTGACCTCAGAAGGGTTGACACACAGCTGGGCATAGACACAGGTTTTGCTTTCACAGCTGCAAAAGCAAAGGAAGGAACCACGTTAGTCCAATTTCTCCGCGTTAGCCTTTGGCACACACACTTCCAGCCACTGGTATTTCAGTGTCTGAGCTGTTTGATGTTAACACAGAACAGTTAATAATAATAAAAGGCTGGAGGGAGAACAGGACCCACAAACCTGAGTAGTAGACACAGAAAATTGCTGTGTTGGTCTCAATTTGCCTGTAGTTAAAGTAGTTCAGTTAGCGAATGGTTAGAGAGATGAATCAGTTTTGCATAGTTTAAAGAAAAGGAAGTTAAAGAAATTGTTCTGTTAAAGATCACCTAAAGTTGGAAAAGAAATAGAAGTAATGCTAGGTCTGAGCCTAATATGACCACAGGACCAGATTCTATTTCCACTAAAATCTGCTGGAGATTCTGATGTCCCAGATATCTCCCACTGAGCAACTAAACATGGATGTGTTCTGTAATCAGTAGCCAGTTTTGAAAACATTCATTTAAACTTCTTTGCTGTAAGAATACAGGAAATGAACTGATTAAAAAACCAGGAAAAATTAGAATACATTATCCAGTAACATGCATTCAGCACGTATCTCAGATAGCAAAGCCTGTCATAAAAATGTTTCTAGACCTCTAATTACTGAAGCTGTTTTGTTCTTTATAGGTGTCCCTCTTGTATATGAGGCCTTTAACTGGAAGCATGGAGTGTTTGTAGGAGCAGCTATGAGATCTGAAGCAACAGCAGCTGCTGAGCACAAAGGTAAATCAAAATTTAATCTGCCTACCTGAATTAAAAGCAGTCCCCTCTGGACTGCCTGCCCTCTCCTTCCCCTTGCTCTTTCACATTTCAGTCTTGGCAGCTAATTCTGCAACCTGTGCATTTTCACAATAAAAAATATTTGTACTGGAATTAAGAGCCAAATTCTCTGTAAAAGTCACATTAACCAAAATAATCCCGTAGATGGCAAGCATACAGAGCAGGATGGAGGCACAGGGTTGCAAGAAGCCTTGACAGGGAGTTCTTGTTACAGTCTGGGATAAACAAACTTAAATTTTCTCTTCTGCTAAAGCTCAACATAAATGAATGAATGATAGCCTTCTCTTGAGGATCTCCATTTAAGCTGCTTGACCTGAGATTTAAGAAATTTAATAACAAAAATTAATTTAATTTGTACCCTTTTTTTTGTACATCAAGGATAATGCTTGTGTTGTTTCTTGAAGCTCTTTGGTTCAGAAGGGTGGAGAAGAGGTCATGGGTATTAAACCCTGGGAGGATCTGAATCCTTGTGCTTTAGAATAAATGTGCTATTTATTCCCTTACCTTCTCCATCTGCGTTTCCAACAGGCAAAATCATTATGCACGATCCATTTGCCATGAGGCCTTTCTTTGGCTACAACTTTGGCAAATACTTGGCCCATTGGCTGAGCATGGCCCATCGTCCAGCTGCAAAACTGCCCAAGATCTTCCACGTTAACTGGTTCCGGAAAGACAGCCAAGGGAAATTCCTGTGGCCTGGCTTCGGGGAGAACTCCCGTGTGCTGGAGTGGATGTTCAACAGGATTGAAGGGAAAGCCTCTGCCAAGCCAACTGCCATAGGTTACATCCCCACTGATGCTGCTTTGAACTTGAAGGGTTTGGAAGATGTCAACCTGACCGAACTGTTTGATATCTCAAAGGAGTTCTGGGAAAAGGAGGTAGAAGAAATCAAGCAGTACTTTGAAGTGCAAGTGAATGCTGACCTTCCCTATGAAATAGAAAGGGAATTGCTTGCCTTAGAGATGAGGATAAAACAGCTGTAAGCTGATCAAACCCACAGTTATTTATCAATTCGCACGTACTAAGGCGAGGCAAACACATTTTACCAAATCACCACTGGAAGCATAACAGCACACTGATGGGCAGGGGGTTATAATGAAAGTAGGTCATAGCTTAGTTAGGATATAGGTACAGAGACATTCTAGAAACAACTCCAGACCTAATGATTTATAACTGCATCGGCTGTTGTGAATAGGTGAGCAGCTGTGGGAATGCACGTGCACAGGGTCTGAAACCCCTGCTCTGTCACTTACATGCACACAGAGCCATGATGGGTGTAAATTATTTGCCTAGTTCTGCATATACAATCCAAACCAATTCAGCCTTCAAGTTGTAGCACATTGTTTCCATCACAGAAACCTCTGGAGTCTCAGGCTCCACATGAGAGAGGGAAGAAAATTAGATGCTGTATATATGTATTGCCTAAACATATTTCATGGCTTAAATATTTTTTAGAAAAATGAAGTTGTAACTTCTATCAGAGTGAAAGATGACTTTATATTACAAATGCATATTTAAGATATTGCTATTATATATTACTCATGTTCCTGTGATTTCCAGATGTTTTGAATGGCTTGTTCTTAAACTATAAAATAAATGTTTATACAAAATATTACCTCATTTCCAGTATTCTCGCTGTTTGTAAACTGCATGCATATAAATTGAGCCTCCTGTCAATACCACAGCACATGGAGAGATGCACATGTGGAAGTTAGATGTTGACTAGAATTGATCTGCTGCTCCTAAACCAACTAGTTTAAGACACATACTGTGTTTGCAGCTTTGATTCAAGCCAAAGGAATTACCCAGAAATTATGATACCAGCTGTGAGCAGTCATGCAGCTGGTGACACACTCTCCATAACTGGGCATTGTTAGTTACTGCAGCCATTCGTAAAATAAACTACCCTCTAGGAAAGCCCCATATTAGGACCTTGCTCATTTGTTAAAGTCATAGGATTTGTCTCTGTTCCACAGTACCTTGGCTTTTGGAAGAGGACCGAGTGCAGCTGTTGAAGTAAAGATAATTTGGGAAAAAGTTTCCCAGATTTGTCGGGATGCCTAAAGCCTTAGAGCTCAATGAAAATCAGGGCAGGAACCTGTGTTGGCTTCCTTGCAGAGCCAAGACACTAAAACCAGCCCATGTTCTCCCAATTAGAGGTGTCATTTATGTGCTTCCCACATCCCTGGCAGGTATCCTGCTTTTTCACTTTGAATGCTTGATCTCCCAAAACATATTGCAAATATTTGCTTAGCAAAAAGAAAATCACTTACATTGTGTAATAAGCCTTTTTACAGACCCTGCTTCCTTGCAGAGCAAACAGTGCCAGGGCTGGTCAACAACTGCCCTTCAAAGTTTGCTAGGAGAGCTCATATCATCTGAAAAGGCTCTCACTACCCCCCAACTCCGTGCTTAAGACTTAACACAAACATTATCCATTCTGAAGTGGATAAAAGAGGCCGCGTCAATGCATAGGTCGCACAAAGAACAGACAATAGAAAGCTGTGATGGAAGTGGAGGAAGAGGGATGCAGCCTCAGTGGAGGTGATCAAAATCACATCTGCATCTCCTGTAGGGTCACCTATATTTGTGCTCTTGAGTGAGCTCCAAATTAACAGAGAAATCAAGGTGGAAGTCAGTAAATAAGTCAGAGGAACTGAGCCAAGACTGGAATATGCACTCCTCAGATTCAAGCATTGCCTTCAAGTGTATAAAATAAAGTTGTTAATAAAGTAATTCTATAAATAGCTGATGAAAAGCCTGGGCCATTCCCAAACTGGTGTGACAGTACTGGACTGGTATTTGGATCCGTCTAAGAAAGAGCAAGGAGAGCTGAGAAAATCTGTCACGGTGCTTTTGGAGAGTTCTGGCCAGTTACAGCCTTGGGCTTTCTTTTGGGCCTCGGGAGAGGATCCGGGCCCTGAGCAGTGCAAACGTGTTCCAGGCACAGCTTGAAATGCTGCCCAGGAGATGTACAGAAGCTTGGGGCTTTCCAGAGCTCTCCGAGAGCTCCAGTGTGCTGCTCTGCCTTCCCAAACACAGCCAGGCTCAGACGAATGTTCCAAAGAAACTGCTCCTGCTTCCTGCCAGAGGAATCTGTGCCAGGGGCCCCAGCCCAGCAGGCATATGGACATGGGAAAACCAAGTGACACTTCTCCCATAAAATGCTGCTCTGTGAGGATATAGATACCATCGCTGAGGTCTCACAGCACACACCCAGCTCCAGCAGCACTGGTGTTGTAAAGTGCTGACTGCCTTGAGAGCATCTCACACCCAAACCACTGGCTTTCATAGTCTGACTAAACCCTTGCTTTCTCCTCCTCACCCCATGAAATTGGGGAATTTTCCTTTGTTTGACCACCACTGCCCTCAGCTTCTGCTCTGGGTGTTTTTCCCATGTAACACAACACAACTCATGGACAGTACCTATCACGAGCTCCTCTGGCAAAAAAATATTTAAACCATTTGTGGTTCTCCCACTGCACACATTTTAACCACATGCACCTTTTCAAACACTGCTCAGAGACACAGATCATTCCGGAAACCAGAAAATGGGGGAAAAAACCTGCTATACTGTTAAGAATGAGAACAAGAAAATGAGTTTTTGTGTGAGTCATTCAATAGCTCCTTTGTATGTAAATATATCCTCAACCCATCAGCATCTATGGGGAGTACAATTTACATTTTGAATGATCAAAATGTTTAGTATTGGCAGAGAAAATGTTTAAAAAGAGAGAAGGCGGTGGTTTAAAATTTAGAAACTTGGTCAACCGTGCCAGATTATGATCTCAACTCTTCTCCCTCCAACAAATACTATGCTCCATAAAAACAAAATGCTTTTAAATTGAAATTTGGAAGTTCCCCTGATTTTCAAAAGAAAGAGGGGAAGGCAACAAATGCAATAAATTTCAACAAATTAGTAGAGAAATATAAAACTTGGCCTATTAAGTGCAATTCAGAGAAGGGAAGCACAGGCAAGACTAACACATGAAGTGCACGGAGCCATAACATTTGCAACAGCTGTGTTATGAAATGCACTTGGTATTCTGGGAAGTGAGAAACAAAATACTTTGTTAAAACACTTGTGGATGTACCGGTGGCTGAGAAGAAGAGAGACAAAATTAAAATCACAGTTTAACCATTAATGTTCTTGAGGATATGATCTCTGGTACTTTGTTTGTGCCTTGATTCATGGGACAAGAGCGCTGTGATGGATGCTCCACATCCAGGGAAGTCTGTGCTCAGCTACCTTAAATTTACCACGTTCCCTCGGGCAAAAAGTCTGGTCTTAGTGCCAAGTGCTGCTGTTAGCACAGATAAATCCAGGGCTTAGACCTAGACCTTGGGCCAAGCCTTGCACAAGTTGTGAAGCCTCCAAGCCCGATGCCATCCTTTGGACTCATTTCTCATGTTCCAAGGTCAAGTTTTGACTGTGTTTTGTCTTGTTCCTTCAAATCCCCTTCTCAGATGTCAGTCTCAGCAGCAATTAGTGTGAGTATACAAGATATCCACGCACCTGGGTTCTGTCAACTTGATGAAGGTTAAACCAAATAAATAAATAAACCTGAAAAGCAACGTCTAGCTTGCTGCAGGACTTGTGTCGGAAAATAGTGAAACCCTACTTCAAACCTCTCACAATTCTGGGATGGTATTTTCAGGAAAAGAAGCAAAATTCAGAGAAATGGCATTTGTGCTCTGGGAAATGCTGTTTTCCAAAAACCTTGGCTACCATAGTAACATGATTTATTCCATACTTGTGGCAGTATAGTCAGTCAGCTCCCCAACTGAAAGGCAATTATTGTAACTGGAGATGTACCTGGCTGGAAGACTGTGGGAATGCTGCTAAGCATGGCAAAGCAGAGCACTCTAAACTCCAAATTAGTAATTGTTAGTGTTGATTGTGGAGGACATTTCTGGCAGAGGTTGAACCTCAGCAGTACAAAAGGGCACATTGGTCAAACAAGTGTTGGCAAATCCCCCTCGCCGAGGTTCCAAGCCACGTCCTGCCCCATCTGTGTGTCCTTATGCAAAGCAGCTAGGTGAGGAAAATCAGAAAGAAAAAAAAAAAAAACCAAACTGCTATTGTATTCAGTTACTGCATGCTGAAGCCACCATGGATATGTTGGCTGCAAAACTTCACCAGAGAAGGATTTTGTGAGCAAATTGCAGAAATCTACATATATTAATATGCAAAATTCATGCTATGTCTGATCTGTGAAAACAAAAACATGGTTATGGTGCCTTTGCTGTAAGAGGCACAAAAGACCTCTGAGCTGTCCCTACCCAGCATGAAGGGCTTTGTACTGCCCTTTAAGCCATCAGTGACAACCACCTTGAAATTTGTTTTCCTCCTCCTCACACTGGCCTTGGCAGACCCTTTGCAGCTGCAGGGTGCCTGGAGCTCTGGGCTTTGTGGTTTTCTGAAGCCTAACCCTGGGCATAGCCCTAATCCTGGCCTTTGCCATGGCTTTCCTCCAGTGTCTGAGTGACCAAACGTAGGTTCTGACTGGATTCTGCCTTCAGCTTTCCTTCAAGCTGATAAACTTCAGAAAAAGCAGAACCTTTTCTAATACACATCCCAGAAATGCTCTTTGTGTCTTCCCAGGAAATGTTAGGTGCTGGTCATTGGAAAAAGGGGAACATCTGGTTTAATCTTCCTGAAGGAACACATCAAAGTTTTTGTGCTGTTTTTTATGCAACCTCAAGGCCTTTTATTCAGCTAAAAATCCATTTGTAAACTGCTGCATTTCAGTTTTGTTTGGGTTTTTTTTTTCTTTTTTTGAACCAAGAATGTAGTTTTTGCTCTTTTTCTTGTAAACATCACAAGGCCATTTCCCAGGTTGAGATGGCCAAGGAACAGTCCCTCCCAGAAATCTGATCCTGATAAACAGCTGTTCTCTGGCACAAACCAAGCTCATCCTCCATGGAAAATAGCTCCTAGGCTCACAATAAATAGATCTTACCCCTGCTGTGTGTAGATTTGTGGGCTTTAAACTAAACTGATAATCTGAACCTGTCATCCTTCCCATCTCATCAGAAATCCTAGAAAGGGCCTGTCGCCATGCTGGAGGCTGGCACAGCAACAGCACAAATGCCAGCTCTGAACGTGAACAGAACAACAAAACCTCCTTTTACCCACTGGAAACCATCACTATATTTATCTGTGTCTTCCTGAACAGATGAGAAACTTCCCATGGTGTTCTAGAGCTCCAGATCCTGAGAGCAGCTATGAATAGCGGCTTTAAATTTATCCGAGGTTGGAAAGAGAGTGAAACCTAAAGCTACAAGATGATGGCAGTTCATCTGGCTGGGGAGCCAGCAGAGCCTCGCAAGGGGCATGGAGAGAAATTCCCACCCACAGGGAGAGCAACATCACCATCCGTGTCCAGTAGTGCTGTGGGAGTGGGGTGACTTTGAAAGACATGGAATCATAAGGGGTACAACTCTCCCAGGAGTTATTCCTGCTGGCAGGTGCCACAAAGGTGGGGAGAACCCACAGGAAGCTTCTGTTGTGGCCCTCATTAAGCACCCTGACTCTCCTGCTCCTTTTCCTACTGCTCATTCAGGTCTGCCCAGGTTAAGGTGAGTTTTCCTGGACTTTTGTTCCACCTCAGGCCCTGGGTTGCCTTAAATGACAACTTCATGGAGAGTCACACAGCCTGGGCAGTGGAGCTGACAGCAGAGCTCCCACTGGCTTAGGTGGTGACCTAAAGAATCTGCACAAAAAAAACTCCAAAAAACCAGCAAAACCCCCACATTCAGCCTGGCTTTGCCTATCAAAATCATACCACCAACAGCAATTTGAAGCTCCAGAGGTAACCAATAGGAAAAAAAGAAAAATCTGTAAATTAGCTATACATTTAAACTAGGACAAGAGTTGGGAAAGGGAGGAGGAGGCTGTTTGAGAGCTGTGGGTTGACTGGTGGTGTCAGAGTACAAAAACAATAGCCTTCTGACACTAATAAGCAGAAACAAGCCTTGGATTCCATGGAGTTTTCTTGGTCTTTATTCTATAAAGACAGAAATCTGGCTCTATTTCATCATAGTTATCTACACTCAGGCACCCCTCCACCCTTGAAGGAGATTAGTAGTGATAATGCATCTGGTACCTGCCCCAGCAATAACAGATCTTGGTGGAGAAGATTACAAGAAATTGTTTGGACTTCTGCCCAGTCCTAGAAGTCCCACCAACCATTTCCAAAAGTCCCATCAGTTTTTACGGCTTGTCTCTCAAGAAGGCTGCAGAAACCTACATGAGGGAGAGACTTTAAAAAGATTTCTGCAGACATTTATTTCTGGCCAAATTGTGATTGCTCGGAGGAAAAAGAAGCCACCATACAAATCTTGTTAGAGACTTCAGCAGGAACTCACAAACCCATGCAGAACCAAGATAAGCTAAAAAAAAGCAATCTCATCCAGGAAGGAAAGACAGACCAGCCAGCCAAATGCAACTCTTAATTCCAACCCGTGACAGACCCCTGGGGCAGCTCCAAAGCCACTTAGCACAAGTGTGGAGCTGGGCCAGGAGGAGTCGCTGGCACCAGCAGAGCAGCTCTGGCAACTCCACGCTGCAATTTGGTGATTTGCTGAGGGGGACAGACTCAGACAGGCTCGGTACCCTCAGGACCACTCCCCACCCCCAAACCTCTCCAAGCTGACAGCTCCAGGGACACCGAGATCCCTGAGCTCCCTGCACATGCAGGAAAGCAGAGGAACAGCACATCTGTCAACACCACGAAAACACGCTTGGTGCGGCTTGGCAGGAGCCTGGAGCAGCCGTCTGCAGTCCAAGGTCTAAAGGGCAAAATGCCTTCCAAGACTCCTGCAGCTCCAAGGAGCTGTGTCCTGGAGCAAATGTCTGTGCCTGGGCAGCCCAAGGGCACCCTGCCCTCTTCGTGCTACACGGGAGGTGAATTTCCCATGGAACCCAGGGAATGAAAAAAGCACACAGAGCATCTTGAGAGGCTAAAGGTTAATCCCTCTGCCCCTCAGCCCCCTCAGTGGACCTCAGCAGATGGACAGCTCTGCCAGCAGAGATGGAGCACAGGGCACACCAGCACAGAATTACCAGGCGCTGGGAATATCCACTGCAGCAAGGACTGGGAAGGGCTTTTGTGTTTTTCAGGGAGCTGCCAGGAAGGTGACTGCACTGATTAGTCTTGAGCAGGGCTGTGGGACTGCTGACAACTGCCTGGCCTGGGGGGCTCCAGGCAGCCCTGCTCAGTGCTGTGGGAGGACGGTAAAGGAGGGGGAGCAGATGGTTTCTAGCAATGACAGCTACAGAACTCCCTGCAGGCTGTGTCACACTGCTACTCCATCTCCAAACGAGCAGCTCTCATGTACAACTACACCCTTAGACACTGGGAGCTGGAAGCTTCTTCTGTTCCAGTTGCTGGAGAGCACGTCCCAGTCTCCTGGTCCAGGTGAGGGTGTTGCTGGATGCTATCCCTGCTGCAAGCACAGATGGAAGGCCAGGGAGGGCAGCTGCTCCCAAGACATTTATGATGGTGCTGATTATTTTGAGTTATGAATGTGAACAGAAATCATGTTGCACCCTAAATGTCACTGCCAGGCAGAAGGGAAGTTATGGCTCTCCAGCAATCTTCCCAACATCATGATTTTAAGGCATAAAAGGAATATACACTGAACCCCTACAGCTGTGGCTGCCTTGGTGAAGCTATTAACAAATGCAGTTTAACACGTCCAAGTGCAGCCAGCCCTGTCTGGGGGCTGCCAGGTCTTTCTCCCATCCTTCTCCCCCCCCATTGCTCTGCTTATTGTTTGCTTCATTGTTAATCCCACCTAATTTAAAAATAGGAAATTGATTTCTTATGTATCTATTACAAACCAAATCATTTCTTTATTACAGCAAGGATCATATTTCATAAGCAAGTCATGGAAAATTAAAACCATGCCTGTTGCTTTGATGAAATAATGGAGAAAAGTGCTGGAGGGGAAGGCACAGACAGCTGGGGTCTGTCATGCAACCAGTGGTGCAAGTTAACTCTTTGCTCTCACCCAGGGCTCCCAACACTGCCTGTTCTCCTCCCCAGATTACAGTGCTGAGTGCTCCCTTTTCCCTGAGCCTCCAGAGCACCTCGGAGAAAGAATGAAACCCCTCTGAACAAAGTGGGTCGGTGATTTTGGAGGGTTTGCTGCTAACAGAAGGTTTGCAAGCCTGCCTGTGTGCAGAACCAGATTCCTCCCAGCATGGACGCTCCTGAAATTCAAGATTTGTTGTTGCAGTGTGTACAGCTCAGGGACAAACACCAGCCACACTCAGCCCAGGAGTCCAACATTTCCAGCCTTGGGCATGTTAAACCATTGAGCTGTGCTGCTGGGAAGGGGATTCAGACTGAAAGGGAGCCACAATTGCCTGGAGAGATCTCGGTGTCCATCACACACAGGTTATGTCAGTACAGCAGGCACCACACCAACAACAAGTTAGCAGTGTACTGTGACTTGGGGTGGATTATAAATTAAAACAAAACCCATTGTGTGCATTGCTGAGGGTTTTTGGACTGTTCTATGAACCTCCCTGTGGAGCAGACAGGACACGGGTCCTCTGAAGAGTAATCCAGATAAGTGCTGCAGCCTGGGGACATTGCAACATCCAACCCAAAGTTCATTGGCTGCTCCATGAACGTGTTGATCTCCAGGAATTACAGCCAAAAACACCCTCTGCAATTTCCCCATCAGAAGCAGAAAGAGCACTGAGCTATCACTGCAGAGTTCATAATGTGTCATCTATAGATGTGTCCATATAAAAATGCCATTTCTGAGGACAAAGAATAAGCAAAGCTGTCACAACAGACCACAGTCAGGCTCCGTGAGAATGAAGGGCAGCAGAAGAGATTGTTTTAGAGCAGTAATTCATGCCTAGCCTGTTCAACTCTGAGCACACCCATTTGAACAAATAACTATTTGGTTTTACTCTTTGGGATAACAGTCTCCCATTCTGGAAAAAAAAACAAACAAACCCCGTTTTACAGTATCCTGCAAGTCTGTGTTGCTCTCAAAACCAGCAGGACCACTCAGGTTGGAAAAGACTTTTAAGATCACCAAGTCCCCATGGCTCAGGGACTTGCTGTTCTTCCAGGAAGTCAGGCCCAGGGAAATTACCATCCTAAAGTAATTCTTACACCAGGTAAGAGGACTGGAAAGCCTCACCTGATCCTGCCCCAGCTCTGGGAGAAGCCCAGCCAGCCACCAGCAGGTATTTGCTAGTTCCCTGCAAAGAGCTTCCTTACAAGTGAGCCAAGGGAAGTCCTTTAAAACTCTTTATGGTCCCTTTGTGCTGATGATTCTCAGAAGAGAAAAAACAAGTTTTGTAACTTAGTGGAAGTGAAGGAAACGAGCTCTTTCCAGGAACATCCTGCACTGGGCCTGCAGCCCCCACCTCCCCTCAAAGGGCTTTTTTAAAGTTGTGTCACTGGGAAATACCGTGCCCCTTTCTGCCAGTTTCTGTACTGGCTGCTGCCACGTTCAACCAACTTATTTATGCAATAAACAGCTCAAGAATATCTGTGTAAACTGTGTCCAAACAGCTCCAAGATCAATGAAAAGGGCCAAAGCTCTCAGCCTCTGTAAAGTTCTACTTAAGAGGCATTTCAGTTTCCTTTTAGGGCATATTGAGATTTTAATAATTATCAAGTACATGATAGAATTATTTTCAGGAAGTTTCTTCTTTGGTCTTATTGTGCATCACCCAAACAAAATACTCATTAGAACTCTTGGAGGATAATATCAAATGGGAAAGGTCACCAAAAAAAAATCCAGAAATTCAGAAACATTCATTTGCACTTGCCCAGCAGAGCCGACTCACCAGGCTGATATTTTAATGGAACCACTGGATGTTTTCATTAGCTGCATTTGCCTCAATGACAGCAACAATAACTCCCAGACAGAAGTCGAGACAAGACGCAGTAATTAGGTCAAACCTTCGGGATAGAGCTGTCATCACAGACATAAATGTGAGTTACTCTCTCCCTGGCCAAGCTCTGCAAGATGTGCTGTTCACTGGGCTGTCTGAACATGATAAAGAAAGGCAAGAAATGAGGGTCATTCTGCCTTTTGCTGTTCTTCACAATTACCCCGTGTTTAATTGACCTTGATTAATTATTTAAGGTAAACGGAGCCTTCCTGACCTAACGGCAACATGTAAACTGATTAACTTTACAAAGCCAGCAAAATGATCTGCACGGTGAGATCAGCTCCTGCAATCCATTATTTAGGCCAGGTTATCCTGTGTCAGGGCCAGGGATGCTCTGCCAGACACGAGGCAGGACCGTGCAGGGGTGGTGGGGTCCCCTTGGGGCGAGGGCCAGACTCCCCCAGCCCCTGGGAAGGAGGAGGAGCAGGACTTGAGGAAGAGGAGAAGCTTTCCTGAGCTCTGGTGCCTCCTGGGGCTGCACCCATATGGGTTTGGGGGATGGAGAAGAGGAAGACAACCCCTTTGCAGATGGGATGAGGCAGCAGTGGGGAGCTGGAGGGAGGTGGCAGAGCAGTGATGGGGAGGAGGGAAGGTTTGGGCAGCCCAGCAGGACCCAGCTGCAGTTTGGCTCACGGACCCAGCCCTGCAGCCTGCACAGCCCAGCCCCACAGGCAAACACTGGCCCTTAGCCTGGCTTTGTTTTGGCAGCCCTGCCTGTAACATCGCCATGGGTTACAGGGCAAAAACCCCGTTTATTTGGTGCAGATAATGCCTATCTTAGGTGAAAATCAATCCCAGATAAAAGCTTTCCAAGAGATCCTGCTCAGATTTGCATGGGAACATTGCAAGGGGAGCAGCAGTGCCCTGTCCAGGCTGATAAGCAATCTGGTAGCATTGATTCCTTATGTAACTTGGTAAATTATGCATATTGGAAGAAAGTGATTTGTTCAGAGATCTACAGTATCCCCCATCCCTCCTGGCCAATCACTAAGGCAGGTACACAGATAAATGAGAAGAAAACACCCGTCACCATTTGGCTTCAGGGCAGAAGCAGATAAGGCTGATAAGGCAACAAGTGAAATTCCCCTCCAGGCTCCCTCAGAAATAAATAAATACCTACTTGGGCAGAGGCTGCTCAGCTGCAGCAGAAATTCTGCTCTGGCTGTTGGAAACAGCAGCACCCCCAGGCACAGACAGAGCCATAACCTCCCTCCTCTGTCCAAAGCTCCTTCTCCAGAGAACTTTTGCTCAAAATTGGTGAGACGGGGCAAGTGGGAAGGAAAAGAGGCACCCAGAGTCCTGCTTGGAGCCATGGGGACAGGTTGGAGACCCAATCCTGGACCCACCCCAGGCTGGCTCTATGTGAAGGTGAGGATGCCGTCAGTCACAAAATACAGGGGCAAGGGAGATGTGGGCACCACAAGCCATGATCTCCAGTGAAGTCCCCATCACCACAGGCTGAAGGTGACAACTCCCACCAAAACTGTCCCATGCTGCTGCCACCAGCCAGAAGGAAAAGCACAGAGGTCAGGAACATCCCCAGCCTGCAGGATGGGCTAATCCCTGTCAGAAACCCCTGTGCTGCACAGAAACCCCCAAATCCTTCAGTCAGTGAGCACTTCCTAAGTGATCTGTGCCACCATCTCCCTCCTTTTTAAACAGAAATTCATGAAGTGTTATAAGCCATATTGTAAAAGAAAAAAGAAGCTTTCTGCCAAATTGCTGATACTTCATGTTTTTTGGGTTTTTTTTCCCCACCCCAGGTTCTTTTACATCTCATCAGTTCCTTCCCTGCATTTATTTCTATTTGGTTTTCTACCTCTGGGAGCAGAGCAAGCCATCAAACCTGGATTAAACATGCCACAAAAGAATTCAAGCCTTGACATGGCCAAAATATTGGTTTCCAATGAAACAAAACAAAAGACCAGGGTGAAGTAACTATTTCAGCAGCTTGTGCAGCCATGTAAATAGATGTTGCCAAGGGAGACTGAAGAGAGATAAAGATCCACCACCCCTCCAGAGCTCACAGAGGAAATGTTCAGATCCAAACTCCATTTCCCAGCAGCATTCACCAGTCCAGCTTCAGCTGAAATGGTGGATAAGCCACATTTTGAAAAATAAATGCTTCAAAAAGGAACAAAAATGTTCAGGCTTCCCAGCTGGGTACCAGGAAGGCATTTCCTCTCAGGGCAGGTTTCATTTCTGAGCCGTGGGACATCTGCAGCCTCCTACCTGTGAGGAAGGGGCTGAGGGGAGCTCAGGGCTGACCCAGGCCAGCAGTGTTTGTTTTTTATGGAAATATGCATTTCTTTGGAAAAATACGGATCTCCCTGGCAAGCCCCAGGTCTGCCAGGCTGCCTCACTCCTGCTGCTCCTCAGGTGGAAAAGGCAGAGGGGCTGGGAAGGCTGGAAGAGCAGAGCCCCACGTCCTGTGGGGCCAGGGCTGGGCCAGGGCGCACATCAGGAAAGTTTCTCCTGAGGGTTGGTGCAATGCAGTGACGCTGCCCCAGAGGCCGAGGGGCTCTGTCCTTGGAGGTGTCCAGACCCAAACCATCCCTGGCAGCAGCTCAGAGACCACAGCAGAGCCCTCCCGAGGTCCCTCTCTGCCAACACCTCCATAAACAGAGCCAACACAGAGAAATCAGTGCAAAAAGAGACTACAAAAATGCAACCAGCACTCCAGAAAAGAGGCAGCTCTAAAACAAGTGACTTTATCCCTGCAGGTTAATTAACACTGATAAAGCCTAACTACATTTTTGTTTTAATGGCAAGAAGGAGCCCCCTGGCAGCTCCCCCTCCATCCCAGGGACACCCTGGCCAGTGGAAAACACAGAGGAATGCAGCTCCAGCTCACCCGCTGGCGTAACGTGTTTGCTGTCCCACTGCTGGATTCCTGCTGTCCAGGCTGCACTTTGCTCCAGGAACATTTCACCTGGGAGCATGGAGCCAGCTCTGCAACCAAGGTAAACACTGCTCTCAGAGGGCAGCACACACCATTTGTTGAGCAAACCCACGGACACATCGACTTTGCTTGAGCTCAGCCTTCCCTGCAGCTCTGCAGAAATCAGAGGGGTTTTGGCTTAGGGGGCTTTGCTGGGAGAGGAAGGGGCTGCAGAGCAATCCTGGGGAGGGTAGAGGTGCAAAGCATCCCACAGCACACCAGGCTCATGAGGTCCCACTGTCCCAAGAGCAAAGCCAGCTGGTTTTAGCAAAGCCAGCTGGTTTAAGGGGTGGGGTGGGTTTTGAGGGGGCCAGGAACAAGGGAAGAGGCAGGGCTGGCTGAGGCTGGGGTGAGCAGGGGCAGGCAGCCCTGCTGGAAAATTGGGAAGAGAGAAATGCAAGCAGAGCCTGCAAGCATTTGTTAGTCCATGCACTGAAGATACACTGGGAAATGCTTCCAGGTACATCAGATCCTTCACAGGATTGCTGCCTGAGTGCTGCTGAGTGGCAGAGAATTTAGGGAACGCAGCCCCAAGCACTGCACACCCTGCCCCAGGGGTGTCTGGTGGTGCACAGGGAGTGTGCAGGGTTTCAAAAGGCTGCAAGGAGATCTGTGCCTCCAGCAGAGACCAAAACACCCCCAGCCAGGCCAGAAACTGAGGCACAAAGCAGCACAAAGTCCCTTCCCCCAGCTGGGTGCCCACCCAGCCAGGACAGGCACTGCATTAGCACAGGGCAGGCTGCCTTGGGCCACTTGATCTCAGCTCTGTGTGAAAGCAAGCAGGATTTGGGGTTCTGTATGGCTGCTTGGTTTGTTTTACAGGTACTTCTTGTTTCATGTGACCACTGAAGCCAAGTTCAGCACGGTGCCAGAATCCCCCTGTGAACACACAAATGTGTACCCATTCAGGAGCGACCACTCTGCTGGGATTTCAGTGTCCCAGGCCACAATCCTGCTTTTGGCAGAGTCTGCACGAGCCTAAACCTCCTTCACAGGAGGCTGAACCCCCCCCAGCGCACAACAGACCCCTCTCTGTGGCTCAGTGGCCACGAGCACTCAGCTGCAGTGCCTTGCCCATGCATTGGAGCCCTTCTTGCATTGATTTTAACCCCAGGAACCTCAAGGGACACAGCAGAGAGGTGCCACACCTCTGGAGTTTAATGCAAGCTTGAACAAACTTCATCTCCAAGGTGAAGTTGGCATCACCTGCACTCATTCCAGCCAGGGATCTCCTCCCACCCAGGCACCCTCCCAAGATAAAGCTGACCCAGCTAGCACCAACAGATCCAGCTCTGCACATATTGTCTGATTGTTTACATAATATGGGACTTATCTCTTACTGTACAAACAGAGAGAGCAGGGCAGAAAAACACATCTCTCTACTCCCCTCCTCTCTTAAGAGGACAAGCCAACCAGAAGGTTCTGTGCACTGAAAAAAAAAACAACAAAAAAAAAAAAAAAACACAAAAAAAGAAATCAAGATACTCCAGACTGACCCAAATTGTGAAAACAGGTCTGCAGGTCAGGGTGCCCTGGGAGGGGCACTGGCTGTGTTGGAGCACTGAACCCCTCACAAAGTGCCTCTCATAACCACCCTCGTTGTTCTCATCGAGCAGCAAAGCGATTGCTGTGCCACTGCAGGATGAGGGGGCTCTGCTGCCCACTGAGCTGCCCCAGGAGGTCACAGAGCAGCCAGGCCCTGCTGAATGGCAGCTGTGCCACTGCCACCCATCAGCAGCACTGGAGGTGGTCCCACAGCTCACACACAATGTCTGTGTGCACATATTTAACAAGAAGCCCTTTTAACTCCTGCAGACATCTTTCCCCATGGAGCTCTGAGCTGGCGCCTTCAGGAAACTTTTCCAGCAGAAATATCCAGGGGGAAGCAGATCTGCAAACTGGGGCAGATGGGGATGGCCCAAACCCTCCTGCCAGATCAAATCCAGGCAGGAACAGAAACCCCACAGCCCAAAGGCTGGAATTCACGTGCTTGCGTAGGAGCAGAGCACCCAGAGGGCAGGGCAGGGGCAGGAAGGAACCACAGGAAAGAATTGGATGGGCAAGACTTCAGCCCTGCTGATCTCCATCATCCTGCTCATCACCCCCACCTCACTCCAACCTTCATTCAGAGCCTCCCCATCCCCAGGCAGCAGCAGCCCCAACACCCACCTTGGTGCAGCACCACTCTCCATCACGGCCAGGAATTCCCTTCCTCCTGCTCCCCGTGCAACTCCCAGCGACAGCTCTGCCCCTGCTCCTTATCTCAGGGCCTGCCCACCCTCCAGGTGCCCCTGCTCTTCATCTCAGGGCCTGCCCACCCTCCAGGTGCCCCTGCTCCTCATCTCAGGGCCTGCCCACCCTCCAGGTGCCCCTGCTCCTCATCTCAGGGCCTGCCCACCCTCCAGGTGCCCCTCATGTGCCACTCACCCCTCCTGCCTGGCCCTGCCCCACGCCCGGGATGTAGGCAGTGGGTTATCCTGGCAGTTCAGGGGATGGAGAGGGGACCAGGAGGTCGCCCTTCCCTAGGAGATTCAGCCTGTCAGAAATGAGATTAGTCGGGGTATGTGCTGCCACGTGTTCTGTGCTTTCCCAAATCCCGCTTGGATAACTTCAAACATCCTCATTCTCGCCCAGCCTGGCCGTGGGTGTCCCCATACACGCTCCGCACCCTCTTCCCATCCCCGGCTACGGGAAACCAGCCTGAGCCATCCTGGTTTCCCGAGGCCTGGGACATTCCTGCCTGCCCGAGAGCCGGGACATTCCCCGGGACGGCCCTGCCAAGAGGCTCCTTCGCTCGCCATCTCGTGGTGGCAGCAGGCAGCCTGCCACCGCCCGGTCCCGGGTCCCGTCCCGCATCCCGGATCCCGCATCCCGATCCGGCATCCTGGATTCCGCATCCCGCATCCCACCTGTCCGCATCCAACATCCTGCATCCCGCACCCAACATCCCACATCCCACCTGTCCGCATCCCACATGTCACATCCCGCATCCTGCATCCCACATGTCACATCCCGCATCTCACATCCCGCATCCCACCTGTCCACATCCAACATCCTGCATCCCGCACCCAACATCCCACATCCCTCATCTCACCTGTCCACATCCTGCATCCCGCATCCCACAGCCCCTGCGGGAGCCCAGACTGTGCCGGGGGTGGGTAGGAGATGAGCCACCACCGTGCCACCACTGTGCCACCACCGTGCCACCATCAGCGCCGGGCTCTGCTGTGCCCTCCAGACTCATCCTGAAGCAGGTTCACCCCAACCTGGTGGTGCCAGGGAGTTCACAGCTGTGTGACCCGGGTCAAGGTTTGGTGAGAGTCGCTCACTCTCAGGGCTCAGTCCTACCCCAGGAATTTCCCCCGACTCCCGTGGGAGACGCACTGGATTAACACACATGAGATGATGATGATGATGTGTTGGACATGCAGACATTTCATGTCCCAGATTGTGACAGATTTCAAAGGTTTGGCTCCTCACCCCTCCAGCACACCAGGTCTGGGCTGCCTGCCCTCAGGCACCCCAAAATTGCTGTAGGTGGCACAGCTCAGGCATCCTGCAAGCACCAGGGGGTGGGAAGGGAGTGCCAGGAGAGCCCTCTGTGACAGGGACACCAGAGCAGCCTGGCACTGGCACAGCTCTGCAGGATCCAGCAGTGAGGCTGAAGAGCTCCAAAGGCAAAGCTCCTGTCTCAAACCCTTTTTAATGTTTTTGTCCATGGAGCCATCACAGGGTCCTGCATTGTCCCTTCACCCTGTGC
Organism: Petroica traversi; assembly: GCA_025920805.1. NCBI lineage: Eukaryota > Metazoa > Chordata > Aves > Passeriformes > Petroicidae > Petroica > Petroica traversi. The sequence continues at coordinate 5,163,965 of JAHLSL010000072.1, read as the reverse complement.
AGCCCCGGGCTGCAGGCTGAGCTCTGCCGTGGTGTCACCCTGCACCACTGCTGTGAACACACCCAAATTCCAGCCTCAGCCAAATGCTTTTCCTTAAACCTACACAGGGAAATTTGCCCAAGAAAGGGCAGATCTCTGGAAGCCCTCCCAGACCTGGATACCAGAGTGATTCCTTCTGCAAGGTGCCCCTCCAGGCAGATTCCTCCAGGACCTGCTGTGCCACTCCAGCCCTCCCTCCAGCACTCCCAGTCCCCCACCAGACTTCCCCTTTTTCTGGTTTTCCCCTCTAATTTGGGTTGAACAGCACAAAAGGAGCAATTTTGCTCCCCACCCCCCCTCTCCAGCCTCCCTCCTCCCCTGTCTGGCAGGTCTGTGTTATTATTAAGACACTTGAGATTAGGGTTGTCTGGAAGTCGAAGAATGACAGGAAAGAACCAGATGCCATCCACTGATCAATTACAAGGGCATTATGCAGAGGCAGCTGTACCATATGAAAGCTGGGTTTTTGTGCCACGCCACGATTTTCCATGTGGCATCGAATGGTTCCAGCATCTGGGCGTCACCTCCACGTCTCCCATGCATTCTGCTGAGCACTGTCATTATGATAATGAAGAAATTGCAGCCGACGTTAATTGTGGTTCCTGCTGGCTGCTGAGAGGACTTGAAGGTATCAGAGAGGCTGGCAGGCCCTCCCTCACCTCACAGGGGGTTTCTCCACTGTCTTGGCAGTGGACAAGAGGAATTTGGATGGCTCTGAGTGCTGTGAGCAGCATCCAAGTCCTGCTGTCCCAGTGGCTGCAGCTGATCAGGACTGGCCAGTGCTGGTCACTACACTGAGATGAAGCTGAAGGTCTATGTAAAGTTCCCACTGCAGAGAAATTCATTTCCCCTGCTTGGTTTTCTCGTTATTCTGAGCACAAAGCAGCCATGGGTTGTGATAAAGGATGGATGGCACAGGGACAGGAAGATTTGAGCCTCTGGTTTGTCACCCCATTGCTCAACTCTCAGCTGGCAGAGCTGTTCTGCAGGTTGTCCAGCCCTGGGTGTGGGGACAGGGACACCCCTGACACCCCGGGGTGACTCACAGTGATATCTCACCCTGCTCTCTCTGGGGGATGGGTTCAGTGCCTCAGGAATCCACCACAGGAGTGTCCTGGCAGTGGGATGAGGATGGGCAGAATTGCTGTCCTGTGAGTCACTCTGGGAAACCTCTGTCAGACTGAAACCTTCCTGCTCCAGCCTTCCTGCATCCTTGCTCTGCTGCCCATGGCAAGGAACGCCTCGTGCCCAGCAGAGAGTGGGAGCAAGGCAGGGAAAGGACAGCTCAGAGCCAGGGGCTGGATCAGAACAGCCTCAAGGCCTTCACCAGAGCCCCACCAAAGTTCCTACGAGTTCTCAAAGCCCAGAAAGCAGGTACCCCCTTTTTCACCTTCTCGACCCCTGCATTTCTTCCCAAACAACTCAGTAAAGGCATAGATGGGACTGATGCTCTGCCAGGGCAGGGATGGTGTGAGCAGCAGGAGCAAAGCTTGGGAAACCCTCAGTTTCCCTCCCAGCTCCCAGCTGAGGAGCAGGAGCTGGCAGCAGTGTGTGCATGTCCCTGCTTGGGCCCCAGAGTGTCCCAGGGCTCCTCTGGCACCCCGGGGGTGTCACTGGGAGAGCTGGCCTGTCCTAGGCAGCTGCAGATGTGGGAAATGAGCTCCTTCCATCCCCACCACTCACCCTGGCCCGTGGCTTCAAAACCCCCTCAGGTAGCCTGGGGCAGGGGGAGCTCCCCACTGAGCCCTCCACGGGCTGTGCCACGGGATCTTTGCTCGAAGGCAGAGCCCAGCACAGCACTGACCCTCTCCCTCTCCCAGGGCAGCACTGGCAGCAGTAATCGGCTTTTTTTTTTTTCCAGTGGGCAGTGGAAAACACGAGCAGTAAATGTGTGTGGCTGCAGCTGCAATGGAAAGCTCCTCTGGGAGCCTGTGCCTGGCTGTCAAGCTGTCCCACGAGATGCAGCGTGCCAGACTTCAACATAAACACGAAATTAAATGTGATCCAAGAGGTGCAGTGAGATTCCCAGGGAAAGGACAGAGGACTGTCCTGTGCTGGTGCTGCTGACACTGCCAGACAGCGAGGGAGGGGAAGCTCCAGCCAGAGGGCACTTTGTTCCCTGAGCTCAAAAGCATCTGATATCACACTGAGACAAGAAAGCGTTTGTTAGGATCACACAGTGTTCGTGCCAGTTCTGCCCAGCCTCCCGCTCCCAGGGAAGAAGAAAAGAACTGAGATGACCACCGGGCATTAAACCCACGGAGAGCTGGAGCAGGAGCCGCGGGTCCCTCCCGCAGGGGTGGCACTGTCCCAGCGCTGCCGAGGCATTGTGTCACTGCTCAGGTATGGCCCTTCCCGGCTGTCCCGGCCACAGCCACAATTAGCGATACCCGGCAGCTGCACCGGGAGCGTCCCTGGCTGGGACCGGGACAGTGACACAGCTCTGACCCTCCAGCCCTGCCCTGCCCCACACTGGGTGGTCTCCAGTGGCAGCTCCTGCCCCTGGGCTGGATACAGCCCCGTCCCACGGAGGGTTCCCGTGGTATTCTCTCTGAAGTTTCCTCTTTGCTTTAGGTTTGTCATTGAGCTTTGAAATCCCTCCTGCCCACATTAAAATAAAAAAGGCAGCTCCTCACTTGAGTGTCCCTGTCCCCAGAGAGGAACCCTGGCAGGGAGAGGGGCAATGTGCCACCCTTGGAGCACCAGAGCAGCAGCTGTGGGTTCACCCATGGTGTCCAGGACTGCCTGGTTTGAGGTGCACAGCAGCCCCCAGGCTCCTGCATCAGCCATGGGCTGGCACTGCTGGGTGAGGGAGCTGAGTGTGCCAGGCCAGCATCCCTACACAGATTGTGGCAGTGCCAGTGACGCCGGAATGATTTTTGTCTTTTCTTTTATACACCTTTTACACAGTTCTCTGTATCCACAAGTATCAGCAGCATGCACACTTGCAACCTTTTACTTAGTTTGGTGCTCAGTGTTTTGTAAGTGTTCTGCAGGCCTGAGACTGAAGAGCCCAGAGCTGCAGAGCCAAGGAGACCAAACACCCTACTATCTCAGGAAGCCAAGGGCCCCTGGCAGGACAGATTCTGGAAACTCGAGCCGAGCCCAGCCCAGCCCCAGCATTGGGCTCCCTTGTCGGATCTGTGATGTGTAAAGTCTAGAACTGGTGTGTGTGACTGACGGGGGTGCATTTGCCACGCTGGCACCTGGGGGAAGTGGATGCATCCAACGGGATCCTGATTAAAATACCGAGGTAAAGACCCCAACCCTTTAACCGTGTCTGGCTGCATTTTCATAACACCAGGAAAAGGCATCACCAGGAGCTGCCCCACTGCCCAAAGTGTGGGGCAGTCACATCCAGCAGCCCCCATGGAGACCCCACCTCGGAATTACATTGGCTCCTTCTCATTCCTTGCAAATCTCCTCCGCAGAATGAAAAAGCTGGGGAACCAGGGGAGATTTTCTTACAGAGGAGGGGAAAAAAATTTTAAAAAATTTAAAAAAAAATTTAAAAAAAATAAAAAATATAAAGAAAAAAAGCAAAAGAAGCAAGAGAGAGGCTGCCCGTGGCAGCTCAGTGCTGCCTGGCACCTGTGTCCCAGGGCAGGCGGCCAAGCGCCGGAGCAGGCGCGGTGCCACGGCAGCAGATGGGCACGAAGGCAGCAGCCCCAGGCCTCAATCCTGCAGCACCAGGGAGGGGACGGCTGTTTAGGGCAAATTTCCCAGCTGAGAATGTCAAAACAGCTGCCAGTCTGGAGTTTATACACCTATAATTAAGGGGGTATGTGATTTCTAATCCAGCTCAAACGGAGCTGGATTAATTGGCGGGCCTAAAAATAGCATCCGTGACCATGTAAGGCAAGCTTTTGTGTGAGGTTTAAATTAGGAAAGTGGGCTCTGGCTGCTTGCAGGGAGCTGGGAGAGACTCAGGCATCCTCCTGCCTCCAGACTGCCTGATCCTGCTGAGGGCCAGGGGGAGGCTGCAGCACGCTGAGCTACCCAAAGGGACAGCCTGGAGCCAGGGGAAGGAGCCAGGGCAGCCCCTGAATCCCAGGGATTTGTGTCCTGGGGGAGAGGGACACTGCTCTGCTCAGGGACCTCCTGGCAGCCTCAGGTAGAGCTGCTCTGCTGCTCCTCCCCACACGCCCCAGACCCAGCTGCTCCCCATTTTACCCTGGCTCATCATTCATGAGTCCACAGCAAATTTGCTCACTCTGTTTGTGATGCCCAGAGGCCTTACCTGGTGGAAAGGGATTTTCTGGATTCCTGGAGCCTCCAGGAGACACCTCCACTTTCCCACTCTGCTCCCGGCCAACTTTGCACCAGCAGAAGAACCCCTTTGACTTGTGCTCTGTGATCTGCTCCCCTTCTCAAACATTCCTCTGCCCACAGCCAGGCTGAAGGGTTAAATTGCTGTTAATTTTTGTTTAATTATCTGCAGTGGCACAAATAACTAACAGCATCGATTTGAACTTGGCACACAAAGGAAGGTTCCAAATGGCAAAGCATATTATGAGATCGAATTATTAAATGTAGCTAATGAGAAAAATAATGATGTGATGCCAAGCTATAAAAGGTTAGACTTTAAAGTTGTCACAGTTCATGAGCAAGAAAGATTTAATCACATTCTTAATCAAATATTTATATGATAATGCGTTTTAATCAAAATAATAGCAATTAATTTGGAAAGGAATATATTGTACACTTCCTGTTCGTGCTTTACAGAGGGTTTTTCTTGCGGTGAGGTTACAGAGCACACATTTCCCTACTCAACAATGATTCCATTGCCTTTGGAATGGAATCATTGTTGAGTCTGTGATGGGGACAGACCTGTGGAACGAAGATCAGGAGCAGCCTAGGAGCTGTGGGTGCCCTGCTGGGTGCCGGGTCCTGCTCCATCCCTCTCTGGGCGTGAGAAAAGCAGGAGCTCACTGGCACCTCTGGTGAGCCAGAACCCCTCACTCTGCCTTTGAAGCCTTTACTTCTCACAAATGATTTAACTGCTACCTCTCTCCCTCTGGATCCTGCCCAATCTCCTGACTCCCCTTGGCAGCTGATGCTGTGGCAATGATTTCCAGCTGTGCAAGGAGCAGCTTGAAATGGCTGCTGTGCTGGAGCAAGGATCCTGTCCTTCCCCTCCTTCCCTGCTGGGCAGGGCAGCAAAGGGACATCACAAAACTGTCCCACTCCTGTCCCTCCTCCAGCCCCTCCTGCCCTGCCTGGCAGAGCTCAGGGCTGCAGCTGAATGCTGAGCACCGAGTTTGGCTCTGGGCTTTTGATGCCTTTTCCTGGGGTTATGAAAATGAAGCCAGACACGGTTAAAGGGGTTGGGGTCTTTCCCTCAGGATTTGAATCAGGATCCCGTTTGATGCATCCACTTCACCCAGGTGCCAGCGTGGCAAATGCACCCCCGTCAGTCACACACACCAGTTCTAGACTTTCCACAGCCCAGATCCAACAAGGGAGCCCAATGCTGGGGCTGGGCTGGGCTCAGCTCGAGTTTCCAGAATCTGTCCTGCCAGGGGCCCTTGGCTTCCTGAGCCAGTAGAATGTTTGGTGTCCCTGGCTCTGCAGCTCTGGGCTCTTCAGCTTCAGGGCCTGCAGAACACTTACAAAACACAAAGTAAAGGGTTACAAGTGTGCATGGTAATACTTGTGGATACACAGAATGTGCAAAAGGCATTCAAAGGAAAGACAAAAATCATTTCGGCATCACTTTTAGTCTGGTGTGTTAAAATTATAAAAATGGGCAGCTTAAAGCAGCAACAGCCCCCACCAATGCCAGGGTTTGGTTTGCAAAGGGAGGAGGCTGTCCTGTCCAGCCCTGCTGAGATACCACGTGTGGACACCACAGGAAGGGCCATGGGGGTTGAGGAGGTTGGGCAGGGTGTGTAAATCTGCCAGCTTGAAGAAAAAGAAATATATAAAACCTTTCCCAAAATCTCATAATGAAGCCTGTTTGAAATTGAAAGCAGCCTGGAGAACTCATTTCCAGCAGCCAGAACACCAGGAGAACACCTCTGAGGGAACCCACTAAAACCCTTCCAGTCAGGTGAGGAAGCACCCTCAGAATCCTGAGGTGTCTTTCAATGGAACCTCCAAACCACCAGCGTTCCCTAAATGTGGGAAAAGCGCTTCAAAACACTGAAAAGGAGCACCCCTGACCCCAAACCCCCAGTGAGGATATTCCACTGCTCGTTCTCAGCTCCCACGGAGCTTTGGAGGAGCAGGGATGAGCCGAGGGCTGTGAGGACAGCAGTGACCCCCAGGCACCCACAGTGACCCGGTGGCACCAGCCCCACCCACCCTGGGGTGCCCACGGGCCAGGGGCTCACGGTGCTGCAGGAACAGCTCAGATTCCAGGAATCAGCAAATACAGGGACGCCCCAGCCCTGGAGCCATGTGGGAATTCCATCCCCAGCACCCGGGAATTCCATCCACAGCACCTGGGAATTCCATCCACAGTACCTGCTATCCACAGCACCCAGGATTTCCATCCACAGCACCAGGAATTCCATCCACAGCATCCGGGAATTCCATCCCCAGCACCCAGGATTTCCATCCACAGCACCAGGAATTCCATCCACAGCACAAGGGAATTCCATCCACAGCACAGGGAATTCCATCCACAGCACCAGGGATTTCCATGCCCATCTCCACCCCACTGTCCCAGCTCTGGCCCTGCCTCCAGGCCCTTGGCACTCACCACATCCTGTGCACAGCCAGGGCTCTCCCTCCTCCTCCTCCTCCTGCACTTCTCACTCTGACTTTTTAACACTTCATCAGAAACTGGAATTTTATAAATATATATATATATGTATTATTTTTTTTTAAGTGCTAAGTTTGCTGTTTCTGTTGGAGTCGAGATGAAAAGCTTTCCCTGAACCACCTTTGACTGGAATCACTTCTGTTGCCTTCAGTTTGGCCAGATGTTTCCTAATTACTTATCTGTCAAAACTCTTTTTTTTTTTGCTTTTTTTAAAATGCTCAGACATTTCCTTTAAAGAGTGAGAAAGAGTGTAAGGCTCTTGTTTAGTGTCTTTGCCCGAGTGAAATAAGCCAGGCTAAGCTTCATCATCAAGGCTGGATTTTATGCTTGAACATGCAATTTAACATCAAAAGCTTGATCTTTTTTATTATTCAGTGCTGCCTTTTTAGACCAACTTCAGCAGGAGCCAAATGGCACATCCTGACTTGGGATTTAAAACTTTTATTTTTTAAATCTAGGTCTGAGTCATGCAGCTTTCTCCTGAGCTTGAGATGGTTGCGTGTAATAACTCAGGGCCAGAATCTGCCACGATTGCTCACATCAGTGAGGGCTTCCTTACATGAGCAATCTTATTGAGCTGGTGCTCCTTGGGGTGAGGAAAGTTTACAGAATCAGGCCTCATCCTTCTCCAGCAAACAAATATTTCTGCTGCTTTGAGCCAGGTGCTGGGTCCTGCAAGGATGTCCTGTCAGGGTGCAGGAATTTGGAGGTAGAAAGACAAAGGAGGGAGCCTTGAAGGCTTAAATTCCCCACCAGGCCCTGCAGGATCTGATGTGATGTGACCTCTGCAGGGATCCTGATCCAGCCCAAGGAGGCTGAATCTTCACATCTCAGTCACTCAAGACATTGATTTGCTATTGGGCAGCTGTCAACTTTTATTTTGGGTTAAGGTCCCAAAGATCCCAAGTTTCTGCAGGAAAACCAGCAGAACTGAGTCTGGATGACTCAGTGGGTGTTTTAAAGGCTTTGTTGTGTCCCTCTCCATGAAGAGAAAACAAGTAGCCAACACCTCTCAAAATAATGACCATGAATAATACACCCATGCACCAGAAGGGGACTGAATTAACCAAAAATAAACCCATATAACAATTTTTCAAAAGCTTTAAATGTCTTCAAAGCCAAGTAGCATTCTTTAATGAAAAGCAGGATCAAGCCAGAAAAGCTTTAGGAGTTCAAAGTTATTTGATAGCTGGTTATTTTCCTTCAAAAGAGACTAAGTAAACCTCTGCCTGTAGCCTTCATCACTCCACCAGAAATGCTTTGTCAGGGTGTTTGTGACAAATCAATTATAGCGATAGAAAATCTCAGTAGAAATGAATATTCAAAAAGATGATTTTTTTTTATTCTGTTGACTTCAGGGAATGCTCTCCTGTTTCTAAAGCTGTGTGTTTTCCTCATTAGCTCTCCCCCTCCCCCAGTTCTTTTCAGAAACTTTCAGAAGTGATTAGAAATGGTTTTATTTTCAGCTCGCCTGGGGAATGGCATTTGCAGTGGAACAAACCACTGATGCTGGAGAACAAGAAATGGCCCATCAGCAAACTTTCCAGAGAAAACATCCTGGAATTTCCGTGCCAGTCCTGAGCACCTGGCACTGACACACAGCAAGGTGCTGTGTGGGGTTATCCCACAAACCCTCAACGTGGGAGAGTTTGTCCTCACAGCTCAGGGAGACACAGCAGCTCCATCCTCGTGGATCCTGGGCTGATCCTGCAAACAGAAGGAGCTGGGGCAGAGCACAGGCAGCTCCAATGTGCCAGAGAGAGGTGACTCTCACTCCCTGCAAGGCTCTGGCAGAGCAGAGAACTCATCTCTTGCTCTGGTTGTTGTCTGTAAATTGCAGACCTGTCTTGTCTCAGGCTAAAGGCATTTTGAGGAGCAGAGTTCCCATTTGTGCATCTCATTAGGACTGAGGAAAGCAGGAGATTGCTGCTGGCCATCATCCCACAGCTCCAGGTCCTCTCCCCGAGGGCACTCTGGTCCTGTCCCCACGCATACCCTGCTGAATCCTGCACTGAAATCTTGGGCTGCAGCTCCTGGAATCTCTTCCTGAAAGGTTGTTTTGGGCTGACAATAAAGAGGAATAAACATAAATAAAGCTTCTCCCAAGCTGTGACTGCATGACCCCACTGAGGAAGCTCCCACGACCAATGTGGAGCCACATTCCCAGCTCTGCTACAGGAACTGGGCAGGAAAAAATCCTCCTCTCCATCCTCGCTTCCCCCTGACAACTCAATTAACAAGCCGCCTCATTAGCATCCTATACTTAATTAACAAGCTGAATTAATAAGTAGCCTGGGTTGCTTAATTAATAATTAATTAATCCTTGGTTAATAAGGACAACAGAAACTAGTTCATAAGGGAATCACTTTAGTGGATGGCAATGAAATGAGGACCCAAGGAGAAGGTGCTAAATGGCTGCGTGGAGCTGGTGACCCACCCTGTCACCAAGTGTCCCTCCCTGAGTCCAGCTGGGCGTGTCACCTCACCTTCAAAGCCCTTGCCTGCCCCAAATCCAGGCTGGAAGGGTCCCAAATGGTGGTTTGCTTGCCCTGGTGATGCTCTGCAGAGCTGCTGCTCCGAGGTTCCCCTGCCCAGCTGGGATGGGTGTCCCACCTGCTGGCACTGGCAATTCAAAAGGGAGTGGGATATTACCTGAAACCAGCCATAAAAAACAGAATATGTACAAAATACAACCTAAAGCACCCCTACCCTGCAATGGTGCATTATTTCCCAGGGAAGGACTCTGAATGTGTTTTAGAATTCAAGTTTAACTCTGCTCCAGAAAAACCATCCGACCAAAATTGGCTGGGGCTGGGGGAGACCTCGCTGAGCCCCTGCCCAGGGCCCTGATCCCACGAGGAAATGCTGTTCCTTGGGCTCAGGCAGTGCTCAAACCCACCTCAGCATCTTCCCCACAGTTTGACAATTCATATTTGGCAATTTTCACTAGGAAAACATGAAGAATTACGTAGATGTTTCCTTCTCATCCTGCTACAGCAGGTGCTTTGTTTCCATGTGCATGATCTCAAGGTGTACATACATATATATCCATATATTAAAAGCACTCATATTATCATATAACATTTCAAATTCGGCTAAATGGAAGCAGCTGATTTTTCCTGATGGTTTTGATTTGAAATTCTCCATCCACAGAGCATTTTGGAATCCCAAACAAAAGAAAAATCAGAGTTATTTCCCACACAACAGATGCAGTGCACCGATCTCTAGGAAAATGAATTTTTAGTTTATTGTTATGGTGACTTCTGTTCATGACTGGTTTCAAAGAAGATATTGAGCATAGCAGCAAAACACGTTTGCAGACAGATAATTACCATTATTTTCAATTATAATGTTGTCATCTCCAATCCAAGTCTTTCAAGTCTGGGAAATACAAACATTACTGTTATTGCCACATTGATAAATTCTGTTGTTGGTTTATTCCGAGAACGACAATTAATGGTGCTCAGTTTTGCTCCAAAATTTGTTGGACAACCTGAAATGAAAGACAACATGAATTTGTTACTAACAATCACAGCAAGGAGGGGATTGGTGGGGGGAAGGTATTTATTGATGAAACACTCCAGACACAGAATCAATAAGCAAAATTGAACTGGCAATTCAGTTTCCTATGGAAGGATGTGAGATGGTTGTGCACTGCTTTGTACAGTGGAAATCCCTGCTTCTCACACCTCTTCTTTTGATTTTTTATGTCTGATATCTCAGTTATTTATCCCAGTGGGCTTCATGCAGCCTGGGCATGGTGCCTGAATGTCCCTCATCAATTTTAAGATATGAGAGAAAGAAACATGTGAAGTTTCATGCTCCAGGTTTCCAGCAGTGGCAAAGCAGGTGTGCAGCACATCCAGCAGGACATTTCTCCAGGTGGAGAGGACATTTCTCCTCTCTGTGTCTCTGCAGAGCTCTCAGGGCTCCTCCAGCTCTCCTGCAGATCCCCCAGGGCAGAACCCAGCAAGGGCTGGATGGGATTTGTGCCTTGGACAGCCCTCAGCTCTTTCTTACACCAAGCAAGAGAGGATGGGAAGGAAGAAGAGAAGGAAAGACACACTTAATTCCCACTGGGCTCCAAATAATGAAAGGAACTAACTGGGGCCAGGGACTCGTCAAGTCAGCAGCATGGTCATGGTCTGAGAGCAAAAGGCTGCTCCCAAATGCTTCCCACAGTCAGGAATAACTTGGGAAGGTTTTCAAAGCATTCAGCAGTTGCTGTGCCTGCTGCCTGGCATGGGAGCTCCCATCTGCACAATCCTCTTGCATTCCTCCACTTGCTTTTCCTGCTTTTTGTCACATTCCAGCTGTTGTGGTTGCCTTTGCCATGCAAACTGCCATAACCACCTGGTGGCACTTGGGGAGGTTTTGGCTTTTCTCAGATGGTCCAAAATCCGGCAGTGATGCCCCTCAACGCAACTGAATATTTTCTGTATTGCAACAGAAATTCCCTTTTCCCACCACTCTCCTCCTGAATTCTGCCTTGATGCAGTTTTGCAGCAGTGATTACAGACCAGGGAAAGAGCTGCAGTCAGAGAAGGCCCAGACTGGAGAGAACACACCACTCCCATCCCCCTGAGCAGCTGGGAGCTGCAGACACAACTATAAATTCCTGGCCAGTGAAAACTGCATTTACTCATCCCAAACATCCCACGTGCGTCAGCCCTGCCGAGGGCTCTGGGTCCTGCCTTGGAGCACAGTGGCCCTCACTGATTCACACAGCTCTGCGATGCCTCTCCAGCAGCCTGGCCCTGCTCTGGACACAATTTCAGCTCCAAAGAACAACCAGGAAACTTTGCACAGGAAGCCTGAGCCTCCTGCCTGGTGCTGTCCCATGAGAAGGGTCCCAGCACCATCCCCTCTGAGGCTGCGTTTTCTCATTCCAAGATTCCTGCTTTTGGATCAGACATGGGGTGTTTTACCCAAACTTCACCTCCCACAGGTGCAGCAGGGCTTGTGATAAAGCTTCTGGCTGATTTTTAACCTTCCTGTTCTGTCTTGACACATTTTCCCCTTCCCCCCACCCTTATTTTTCATGAAATCCAGGCCAGCAAGGAGGAAGGGAGAGTTCAGTGCATCTGTTCATCACTAACATTGACAAACAACACGTAAAAGCTTTGCTAACCTGAAAAGTATTGGCATATCTACCCAAAACCCACTTGATTTCCCCTGGAAAGCAAAAAACTGTGAGAGGCCATTACGAGCAGGTTGCCCTTGCATGGGAAGTAATTGAATCTGGAAATGGGAAATATGTGGCAGGAGAGCTTGGCTGTCATTTCACAAAAAACCATTAAATGCATGAAATGTGTCTTAATGATATAATTAAGGCAAAATTCCAATCCTCCATTAGTAGTGGCATTAATTATTGCAAGCACATTACATTCAGTATCGCCGGGGTGATGAAATCCTTTGTTACACGGCTTTATTAACAAACAAATAAATAAATAAAACCTGATTATCTGCTCCTCAAGAGAAGCTGCAGTGCAAAATGACTTTTGAACAAACCTTGATTGGTTTTGCCTGTTCTGGATGAGGGGAAGAGAGGTCAAAGCACCTCAGGGAAACTCCTGGGAAATGCTGCACCATGCTGGGACCCAAAATTGATGAATAGCATCACACTGACCCCACTGCTCCCCTAAAACACCCATTTGCACACCAGGGCTGGCTCCAAACCCTCCTAAAGTGACTGGAATCTGTTGTCACCTTCAAGACCTGGTTTGCAGCAGGGCAATGTCTCACCTGCCTCTTCCAAGGAGCAGTGAATCACAGCTTTTCAGCTTCACAAGTGATTTTTACACTCACTCCTCTGCTCTGCTCCCACCCCCTCGGGCTGTCAGCTCCCAGGGAGGGTCCTGGGGGTTTCAGGCACTGGGTTTGGCACAGCAGAGCCAAGGGCTTCAGAGCCAGGTCCCTTCTGCCTTCACCACGGAGGAGCTGTTGATCAGCTGCTAAAAGACTCCTGGAAGTTGCTCAAAAACTGTTTTATTTTCTGGGACAAATGGGATGAGTGATTTCTGAGGTGTAAAGGTATCAAAGACACCTTTCCAGTGGAGGAAGCCATCAATAACATTCCCCCATGGGTAGATATTTGGGACTATAAACAAATTTTATTAGACATTAGCTTGTTTATAGTTATTTTCTATGTTTAATCCACCACAAAGAACAAAAATTGGAGAAATTACCTCCCTCCAGCCAGCCAGGTGACTCCTAGGTGATTTCTGCCAGAGGACAAGCAAGCACATCAGTTGAGTGATTATGTGGATACCTGCTGAAAGAGGGGGATTTTCAATTATGCATGGTTGATTTTCTGCGTGTACAATTCCCCTTATACAGGGGAAAATCAATTAGTGAGAGTCATTTGTTTCTGAACACATTGGTCAGAGAGAAACATTAGTTCAGAAACATTAATTTCTGGACAAATGCTTACAATTAAAATGCAATTTTGACTCCACTCCCGTCCTAGCCTGTCACCCTGTATCTCAGCCAGACCTGGAGCAGGAATTGGGATGCCCAGGAAAGGCAGCTCAGGCACCACGGGAGTGGAAGTGCCACCCCTGGCTTTGCCATGAGTGTTTTGGGATGAACTGGGGGACAGGGCTGGACTCTGGGATGTACTGGGGGACAGGGCTGGGACACACTGGGATGCACTGGGGACAGGGCTGGGACACACTGGGATGCACTGGGGACAGGGCTGGGACACACTGGGATGCACTGGGGACAGGGCTGGGACACACTGGGATGCACTGGGGACAGGGCTGGGACACACTGGGGCGTACTGGGGGACAGGGCTGGGACACACTGGGATGCACTGGGGGACAGGGCTGGGACACACTGGGATGCACTGGGGGACGGGGCTGGGGCACTGGGGACAGGGCTGAGACACACTGGGAGACAGGGCTGGGGCACTGGGATGTACTGGAGGACAGGGCTGGGCACTGGGGCGTACTGGGGGACAGGGCTGGGACACACTGGGATGCACTGGGGGACAGGGCTGGGACACACTGGGATGCACTGGGGACAGGGCTGGGACACTGGGGGATGGGGTGGGATGCACTGGGGATGGGATTGGGGCACTGGGCTGGGGTTAGGATCTGTTTGTGCAGCTGAACCTTGGCCCTCAAGCCTTCCCCAACAGGAACCCAGGAGCAGAGAGAGCACGAGGGGATGGAGAAGAGCAGCGTGCAGCACCTCAGGGTTCAGGGTTTGTTTTTTTTCTGTGCTGGCTGATAATGCAGAATTTTTTTAAAAGCACCACGTACCTGTGCTGGGTGACATTTGTCCCATTTGCCCCCGGCCCAGAGCCAGTCCAGAAGCTGAGGACCAGGACAGAAAGCAGCAGTGAGAGTGTCCTGGGGTGCCAAACTCCCACGCACAGGCAGCACACGCAGAGCTCTGGCTCTGCTTTTACCCACGCAGGGAACTAAAAGCCAGAGCATGAAATGAAAACCACTGCCTTTTCCCATAAACCAGGACTTGTAGACAAGAGACAAAGGCCACTTTCCAAGCTGACACTTGGTCCCAGCAGTTACTCACAAGCATTTTCATTTGCTTGTGACTCAGCCCGAGACCTCAGTTCCTGAAACCTCACTGAGGACTTGGGCATGTTCTGACAGATGGGAAGAGCTGAGTAAACCTGAGCACATTTTTTTGAGTTAGTCTGCTTCCCTAAAGCCTCACCTCCTTCCAGGCCTTTCCACAGTGTGAGGAATCCAGCTGCATTCCTTGGTGCTGCCCCTTCGTTCTGACACAGCCACTCAAACACCCCACAGCCCAAAATGGGTTTCTTTTGAAGCATTGCCAGCCCATGGGTGACCCCATCCTCCTGCAGATGTGAGGAGCAAACGTTCTGGAGGTGCCTCACCTTCCTCGAGATCCACTGCACATAAAGCACCTGCCTGCATCACCTTTTCTACAATCAAAGTTGCTCTTCTGCCACAGGTTCCTCATCAGATCTAAATTCTCAGCAGCGGGATGAAAGTGCATCCAGGCACTGAGCAAATACACAGAAATTGTTTCTATAAACAGCTTATTTGGGCATCTACAGTAAAACCTGGCCTGGAGAAAGCAAATAGAGTTCCAGTTTCGTGCTGCTCGTACAACATTACTGTAAATAGTTGGTATTTTTTTCCCTTCAAGTGCAGGAATTATGCACCCAGCTGACCTTGCACTGGCACAGGAGGGAAGGAAGTGTTCCAGACCTCCTGTTTGCAAAGCAATAAAACATAACAGGGCTCAGAGATCAGAGGGAAAATAAACAGATCCTCTCGCTCAACCTCCTCCAACTCCCCCTGTTTTCCCCTCCACAGTCTATATTTAGCTCAGGCTCCTCCATGCCCACGGAAGGGCTGCCCTGGGAGCAGCAGGCAGAGCACCAGGGCCAGGCTCTTGGAGAACCTCAGGCTTTCCTCCTCTGAATGGAAAATCAACAGAGCTGCTCAGCAGAGCAGAGAGAAACAGCAGCTCTCAAGAGATAAATAGAGATGAGATAGGCAGTGAGGCCCACCAGGGTCATTCAACACTTGTTAGCCTGGTTCTGCTCATCTGAACCTTGCAGAGCCTAGGTTTGAGATTCAAGGAAAAAAATAAAAATCTGTGTGTGCACATTAATAATTTGTCTGGATCAAACATGGGCTTGGAGCCCATCATCTTCCCTGGGAAAGCCCTTGGTGTGCACTGACCCCAGGTTAAAACCTAACCCAGCTCCCTCCTCACACACACCAGGTCTGCCGTTCACCCTAAAGCCTCCCAAAACACCACAAAGTGCCCTGACGGGGCTGATCTTGCAGGACTGTGTGCTTGCACTAATATTGTAGAGCTGGGGTGGTTTGGATGCTTAATTCTTCCCCACCTTCATGGGCCCAAAGAGCAGAAATCTGTAAAGGTCTCTTGCAGAAAGGCAGCGGCTGCTGCTGCTGGAGGTGTGGATTCAGCAGTGCTGCCTTGGAGCAGAGCTGTGCCAAGCCCATCCCACCCCTTGCTGGGAGCACAGAGGGGACACAGAGTGACACTGGGAGCTCCAGCTGTGACACTGAGGGACTGCCTGGCACGTTCAGCTGATGCCTTTTCCTGGGGTTATGAAATGCAGCCAGACACGGTTAAAGGGGTTGGGGTCTTTCCCTCAGGATTTGAATCAGGATCCCGTTTGGTGCATCCACTTCCCCCAGGTGCCAGCGTGGCAAATGCACCCCCGTCAGTCACACACACCAGTTCTAGACTTTCCACAGCCCAGATCCAACAAGGGAGCCCAATGCTGGGGCTGGGCTGGGCTCAGCTCGAGTTTCCAGAATCTGTCCTGCCAGGGGCCCTTGGCTTCCTGAGCCAGCAGAATGTTTGGTGTCCCTGGCTCTGCAGCTCTGGGCTCTTCAGCCTCAGGGCCTGCAGGGCACTCCCAGAGCACTGAACTAAGGAAAAGGTGGCAAGTCTGCATATTGATACTTGTGGATACACAGAACTGTGCAAAAGGTATATCAAAGAAAAGACAAAAATCATTCTGGCATCACAGCCCCATCCCCTGCCCACACACTCAGGGGCAGGTGTTCCCACCTGAAAAATCTTTGAAGTTGCCCAGTAGCTTCTGTGGGGTGAGGAAACAGGAGAGGACACCTGTGCCACACTTGCACTGTGCAAAAGCCACCTCTTCCCTCCTGTTCATGCCTTGACAGCAGCGAGGCCACAGCAGGAGGGACAAGGTGGGGTCACGGTACAGGTGCTGCTTGGACAGGTATGCACAGAGGAGTTTTGTGCTCCCATCTCCAGTCTCTCTGATTTTAAAGCCAGGCTGCTGATTAGCAATGCACAGCAGCACTGAGCAATAACTTTGTACTGCAGTTACTCTCTTAATCAAATGCAGCTTCACAGAGCCACGCTGATCTAATTGTTCAATGTCCATGTTCCCTGCCTTTGCAGAGATAAATACTCCAAGGAGCTGCATTTTGACTGGCATCCAAAACTCACCACTGGCTGCTGTGATTGTGATTTATTGCTGCTGATAACAATCAATCCCAAGGCAACTGTGAGCATTTGAACTGAACCAGGACTGAGCAAGGGGGAATGAACATCCAGTGGGATCTCTCAGCAGGTGAATCCTGCAGCCAGTGCTCTCCCTCATTTCTGCATTGCAAACCCCACTCCATGGAGGGCTTTGTGTCACCTCTTCTCTGCCCAGTGCAGAGCCACCAGTCTGCTCAGCCAGAGCTCTGAATTTCATTTCTGCACTTTCCAGCCTTACCTGACAGCAGAATCTCCCTGGGAGGAAGCTCAGGAATGGTGCAGCCACAGCCTGAGCTGCTGGGCAGCTCTCGGGGATAATCTCCAGCACACAGCAAGCCCTGCTCACTCAGGGAGCAGGAGAAGTTCCCCAGGGGAGAAGACAGGCAGGAAGGAGGCCCTGGAGCTGCCACGTTCAATGTGCTTTCAGCCACAGAGGAAGAAAAAGTACAGCTACAGCTCTGGCAGGGTGAAGCTCCAGGAATCCCACTTTTGGGTATCCTTAAAAATGCCATAAATCCCAATCTCACCTCAAAAAAACAACAAAATGTGGCTGCTGTTTCTGAGGGTTTTTCTTCACATCACCCAGGCAGCTTCAGAAACCTGGTAAGGAAAGACTCTCTGCAGAACCTCCTGTAGCTCCAACTGAGCAGAAGAGCAGAGAAACCCCCTGAGCAAACCCCACCCTCCCTGGAGCTGCTTAAATTGACCTCCTGGGCCATGGAAAGATTGTGCCCACCTGGGGGACAGCCCCCACCTGGGCCAGCTGCCCTACCTGCCCCTGCCTGCTCCCTGAGAAAAACCCCTGAGTGTTCCTGCAGTGTCCAAGGGGGGGGGAGAGATGTCCTGAGCAGGGGAAAGGTGGGGGAATCAGTTTTGACCCCATCAGACCTTAAATGAAGGGGCCCTTGGGCAGTATTTTCCAGCCTGAGCATGTCTAGAAGCCCAAGGAAGGAATTATTTCCTCTTCTCTCCTGTCTGGTCTTTTGTTTTTGCTGCTAATGCTGTTACACAGTCCTGGTTTATGCCAGAGCAGTGGGAATTTCTGCACATTAAAAAAAAAAATAAAAATAAAAATAGATGGTAGCAAGTGTTTGGAGTAAATTCCCATTCCACTTGGGAGAGTCAACAGCAGGATCCCTGGGAGAGCACGTTGCTTTCCTAACAAATCTCAGTGAAACCCCTCACTGCAGCTCTCACCAGGAGGGAGAATCTGTTTCCACCACTTTACTCAGGGTTTCTGTCCCTGGTCACAGCTTCCCTCCCTCCGTGGTGAGACAGGGCTCTGCCTGCACAGCATGCAGAAAAAACCTCCAATAAATCAGCCCAGGGAATGCAGCTTGAGCAGGTTAAAAGGCAGGAGGCTGACTCCAGGTTTCACACTTTCCCCTCCTCAAAGCTCCCCGAGCCATCCCTGCCTTTTCTGGGAGGGAATCACTGGTGGGACCATCCCTGAGCACTGGGGCTGAACAAGCCCCAGAGGAATTTTGTTTCGTGCCCTGCAGGCACAAACCAGATTAAACACAGGCAGAGTGTGAGCAGTGAATCACCTGCCAGGAGAGCAGGATGGACAGGACTCCCGAGGCAGCAGCAGAGGGGAGCAGCTGGATCAGGACAAACAGATAAAATACAGACAAAAAGAAAAAAAAAAAATGAAATAAAGTGCTTCCATGAAGTTTAAATTCTCTGCACTTGGAATTTGCACCTTCCAGCCAGAGCACCACAAGAGCTGCAAGAAGGGTTTCAATGCTGGAAGCACAGGGAAAATCTGAACCTGATTTCTTAACTCCCATTCCATTTGCAGCACAGAAATCTGTTTAAAATCAAAGGCTTTGCCACCTGTGGTTTCTAAAAGTCAAAAAATTGTTTTTTCCAGTGAGTTGAAAAAAAAAAAAATCCCAATTCCCAATTCCAAAACCCCAAAATGTAAAAATAGTCTTTTGGCAATCAGTGGTGCTGCAGTGTCCCCAGATCTCCTCAACAGACATGGAAAGGTAGCTTAGTAACAGCTGCCTCTGCCCATTCCCACGCACTGCACTGGCTGAACTTGATTTCTTTTTTTTTTTTCGTCATTTATAAAAATTCCCTCTTGGAAAATGTGGTTTCAGCTGAGCTCTCTTTTTCTGTGGGAAGATGTTGGTTTCAGCCGTGATTCCAAAAAATGTAATTTCAAAATGCAATTCAAACCAAACCCTGCCCTTTCCCTGCCTCACCATGCCTGGGGCAAGGTGGATGTGTTCCATTTGGATATTTGTGATCCTGAGGCTGGGGCAGGGGCATTGCCAGCTCTCAGAAATTTTGTGTTTTGGCGTTTCTTTGGGCATGAGATGGGAGAGAGGATTTGGAGCTGCTCGAGCCAGCACTGGGGTCACAGCACTGGCACAGCCTTGAAAGCATCTGACTTCCTAGCACAGGGAAAAGTGTTCCAGCCCAGGCCAGCTCTTCCCAGCCCTGTATCCCCCGGGCTGTATTTCCAGAGGACACCAGGAATCCCACAAAACAAACCACAGCCAGGAGGTGTGAGTAGCACCGTTCCAGAATTGGAGGCGGGGTGGATTTGGGGTTCTCCTCCTTGGGCTGCTTCCAATCCTCACCAGAGATTTTCTCCCAGCTGAGCATCAGCTGCAAATAATGCAAATAATGCAAATAATGCAAATAATGCAATGTACTGCAAATAACTGGCCAGGCAGAGCATCCCAGCATCCTGATGCAGCCCACAGGAGCTCCTTGTGCCCAAACCAAAGCCAAGGGTCCATCCAAGCCCACCCAAGGCTGGAGGAGCTGCTTGTCAAAGTCAGGGATCATTTTTAACAGTGTTTAACCTGAAACAGAGGTTTGTGAGCAGAGAAAGGCTGGGGACACCCTTGGGCAGAGCTGGCAGCAAAACCCAGGGATTAATGACTACACATCCCTCAGCCCCAGGAGGAACCCGAGGTCTGGGTGAATCTACAGGACATCCATCCTTCAGACACACAAAAGAAAACCCCCTGCAAACAGTCAAGTTTTCAATCACTTTAATGTGATCACTGCAATTTGACCACAGTCTCAGAAAGGAAAAAAAAAAAAAAAAAAGAAAAAGAGTCACACAAATTGTCTGTGCTTAGGATTTGAGTCAATCTACGCAGTTCCTGTTGATTGACGTCATTCAAGTTAAGACCTTCTGGCCATCAGTGACGTTCTCAGCTGCAGGGCAGGAGTGTTGGGCAGACTGGTGCAAACCAGGAATGTTCTTCTGGGGTTAGAGCTGTGCCACCCGATCTGCTCAAAAGGAAAGAGCTGTTCACACACACACACACACAGAGCATGCAAATACACCAGGATCCAGCTGCAGCTCCAGGGGAGAGCACGGCTGAACAGAGGTGGGGCCAGAACAAGGGGAAGGGGGAACCCACAGAAATATCCAAAACTGAGCAGATTCATTTTCCAACATTCCAGAAGAAAATAGGAAAATTGAAATTACATTGTGTTGACAAACCCTGATTTTTTTCTTTTTTTTTTTTCTTTTTTTTCTTTCTTTTTTTTTTTTTTCTTTTTCGGGTAACAAAGCAAAAGGTGAAGGCAAATTTTCCAAAGTATTGTAAAATTTATTGTATAAGTATTGCAGCTTTTAGAATGACATATAATTGCCACTATCGGTTACTGGTACACAAGAAGCGTTTACAACAGATTTTTGTAAATTGGCATCAGAGTACATATTCATACTAAAACAGCAAAATATAGATAAGTACTGCATTGCATGTGCTGTCAATAGTTTACATAAGTTTAAATTGAACAGAACTCAGGATACAGGACTGCCTATAACAAACTCCAAAGCCAACACAATGCAACTGGAAGTTTAAGAAAATATTAATACAATGAAATGTGTCTATAAGGCAGGCAAATTAGGACTTTAATGTTGTCCTTCATGAGCTTCTATAGTACAGCAAAAATTTGAAGCGCAGTTTCTGGAAAACTTCTTTTTGTTTGTTTTTTTTGTAGCTTTATGCTTTACACAGAAAATCTCTGAGCGGTACAGAGACAGAAGAGATTAAAATTCATTCTGTTCTGGCCTAGCACTGTTAATGCTACACATCTGATTCAGTCTTTTCCCTATCCTTAGGAAAAGCATTGGGCTTTGATTTCTTTACTTTTTAATATAGCAGTTAGTGCAATTTTATAATTCAATACATGTACAAAAGGGTGATTCTCCAGAAAGCAATTGGATTTCCTTAGACCCCCACTTAAGACAGAATGAATTTTGTAACACTTATGGAAACAACACGCTGGATTAGTAAAGCTGAATCTCCCAACCGGTGGAACGCAGGGTTGTGAAGGGAACACGTGTTTGAGCAGTGTCAGCCCCAAATGAAACCCATCCTTCCTCCCCACCACATCAACAAAACCACGTTTCCATTCCAGGCCAGGAAGGTTTGGGGGCACTTTAAGGATGCTCTTTGCTGTAAGCTAAGAAACTCTGTAAGGTGAACAACCCCTTTTAAAGCTAACGCGACTTAAAACTCCGAGCAAAAAGGCAGGCTAGGACATGAGGTTGCTAAGCATCAGCAATGCCTTGATTCTTCTGTGTTTCTTGAAAAATAAATCACTTTCAAGGGGCCTGAATCTCTCTGCTGGCAGCTGCAGGACACTCTAGCACCGCTCTCCACTGAGCTGCACCAAGGCCAGAGGGAATGGGGCATCAGCAAGGGTGTGCAAAGCAAATTCCCTGCCTTGGTGGCAACTCGGGACGTGGGAATGGGGAAGAAATGGACCCCGAGGCAAAAAAGTAACATTAAATAGTAGTAATAATAATAATAACAATAACAACAACAATAATAACAATAATAACAATAATAAAAAAAAGAACAGACCGTTATTTCTAATGTTTATTTAGAAATAAACACCCATTCAGAACTTGGAGTTGATCTGGGCCCTAGATCTGGTATCTGCACTTGAAATACTCAGTTCTCAGGACTGCAAAGAGAGGGATGGACAGAAGAAAGACAAAAGATAACGACTGAGCTCTGCTGAGGAGCTGCACCCACTGCCTGGGACCTGGGGCTCTCCTGCAGCAGCCCAGGGAAAGGTGGCAGCTTGGGGTTTGTGCATGAATGGGCTGAAAGGCATCGTTTGCAACAGAAATTTGGTGTTGATGAGCCAACCCCATTTCACACTCATTAAGCTCCCCAAACCAGAGAAAGAGGTAAATGAAACTGGACCCAGGAACTCAACAAACTGATCACTCAACTGCAGAGCTTGGGGTGACGCCAGACAAATAAAAGCTCACACTGGGAGAGGATTGGGGAGGGAGGGGAAAAAATAGGGGGAAAAGAAAAAGAGAATCGGTTGAAATTTTGAGGACTTTCAAGCATGAGAGCTGGGTTCAATTGCACTGCATCTTCAGACCCTCTCCCACTACCCCTCTGTGCCTATCCAGCCCCTGCCCACTTCCCTGACTTTTCCATGGGGTTTGGTGGCCAGGTGACACCCTGTGACAAGACAATCTCGTTCCTTAACAACCTCTGGTCCCCACACCACCTCTTTACTCACTGCTCAGTTTTAAACATTTGATGCATATTCCACCCAAAATCTGCTGAGGTAACCGTATTTTTTTAATAGCAAACAAAACTAGTTCAGGTCACTGAACACCCCCCCCCCCCTCCCCCTCCCCAAAAAAACAAAACAAAACAAAATAAAAAACAAACACCCAACCCCAACAACACTATTCACGCATTTTGGCTCAAGAGGGCAGTAGATATTATATTTCGCTTTCTCTTTTGGTTGGTATCTCGTTTACAATATCCACCACAGATTCCTACCTCCCCGGGTAGGATAATGTGCATAAAACGTGTTCAAGTTCCCTAAGAACAGTCGGAGCAGAGCAGCGGCCAAGGGAGCAGCCGGCGTGGCCAGGCACAGGGAGCTGCTCCGGGAAAAAGGGACTGGAAAAGTGAATGCAAGGTCCAAAGGAGCAAGAGACCAGACGCTGGTTACTTGTAACGCTAATGATGATTTTGTGTCCCCCTCTCTAATAAGGGAGGGTTACTGTTTCTTTAATAAGGCACTAAATAGACATGTTACATAAAGGAAAGATACATTTTAAAAACTCGTACAAATTCGTCAGTTTTGTACCTTTCGTGACAAACTAGATTTATTCCTTTGCGTTACTTTTTTTTGTGGCTTTTTATTTTTTTCTTTTTTTTTTTTAAATTTTTTTAGGTCATCAAAATTTAGGTTACATGACTGTAAAACTATGAAGATTTCAAGAGCTGTGGAAAAGCAGTTTGAAGTATTGAGAAGGTACAGGACTATTCCTAAGCAGAAATAATAAAAAAAAAGAAAAGCAAAAAAAAAATAATGATCAAACTTCAAGTTCAGCTATTCATCATCTTCTTTAAAATATATATAAATATTGTTCAAATGGTCAGAACTTCAAAACCGTTCTCATGGTTAGGTTATTTTTTTGTCTTTTTCAAGTAATAAAAAAGTTGCTTAAAAACAATAGTTATTGCCTTTATATCTTTCATTTATGTCACTCTACTAGATAGCATCCTGCAGGAAATCAAATCACACCCCCTGTAAAATCCTCGCTCTCTGGGGTTCCCTACAGACCCTTCCTCGCACTCGGAGAGACGGGACCCACCACAGGATTTTTCCCTTTTGCCTTCTCCCCCTCACTCTCTCAGGTTTCCCACTCACTCACTCGGTCACCTACAAATCCACTGCGAGGGTGAGGCCCCTACCAGACACCGAGGTGACAGAAAAATGTAAACAAGAGCAGAGCAAGACAAAAAAACGCTTCCGAAACCAAGATAAATTAACCACGCGCAACGCCCGGCGGCGGGAGGGCAGCGGGACCTGGGGGGGGAGGATGTCCCAGAACAGGGAAGGGGGGGTTGCTTCTAAAGTCTTAAGCATTATTTTTGTAGCCTTTAATTAATACAACACAGGAGCAGATTCATTTCCATCTACTGTACCTGGTGCCTCTTTAGATGGATAACAAACGCAAAAAAACCGGGGGACAGCGGAGCCGCAGGACACGGCTGCCCCCGTTTATCCCAAACTGAGCTTTGGGAGGTTGGAACAAAATGAAAATGATGTTCAGCAGCACCACCAGCACCACACTTTCCACCTCGTCCTTTCGAGGAGACATTTAAACCCAGCTGAAGGGCAGCCAGTGGGTGCGTTACCAGTTCCTCACATCGACTTCCACAACCACCGCTTTGGCTCCAACGGGGCCCTTCAGTTGAACATGGAAAGAAATAAACCAAAAAACACTTTTGTTCCTTCAGACACAGAAGTTTATTCTCAACCCCCACCACCCTCCCCTCCAAAAAGTTAGAGGTTGTCCAAAAAAAAAAAAAAAAAAAAAAAAAAGAAAAAGAAAAAAAAAATCAAGTAATTTTTGCCTGCTTCAGTCATTCCTGACTGCGGGAAGCAGGGAGTTTTCATTTTTACCTTGTTACTCCAATAATCCTAGGGGATGACAAACAGACACACAGCAACTCCTCTTGCTTTGTAGGGAATGTATAAAGCCGTGGCTGTCGGTGCCACGCGCGGGGACTCTGGAAATTAAGGATTTGCAAAAGCTGCATCTCGCTCACCGCTCCTCCCAGGGCTGCATCTCCACTCCAGCCATCCTCCTCCCCTTCCAGCTACTTTGTTCTTCACTTCCACATAGATCCCTTAACAGGTTCATGGTAGACATGATAGAGGCTTTGACCAACACAAGCACTGACATATTTATATTAAAAAATAGTGCAAAATTTCAACATTTATATAAATAACTCTAAACCCCTGCTTTTGATTTTTTTTTGTTTTTTGTTTTTTTACAATGTAATACACGCTTTTTGAGTTGGCACTCAAAAAATTGCCATTTTTCTTCTAGTTCAGAAAACAACTTTTTTTTTTGAATAGGCCTCTTCTAATACAAAAATACTCCTGCTCCTTACACATACACTTTCTCTTATTTTTAATATATATTTATATATTTATATTGCAGATCTTTAAACAAAATGGTTTTTGTGCAAATATTTTGTTTTTAAAGATAAGTGAAATAATCAAACAAAAAAAAAAAAGCATTCACACACAGCCCAACTAGAAACAAACAAAAAAAAAAAGACTACAGTTGATTTTTTTTTTCCTTTTTAAACGTCTAGACACAGCTCAATAAAGAAATGTTTTTGCAAGCTTGGTAGGCTTGTGCATTCAGACCAGACATAACAAGTAAATATTTATACACAGAGAAATGGGGAAGGGCTATTTTTTTTTCTTTGCTCATCTTCCTCAACTCTCTCCTTTTTCTTTTAATGAGAAGTGCAGAGTGTTTCATTTACTTTCTTGCCTTTTTTTTTCCTCTTTTTTTCCTTTCTTTTCTTTTTTTTTTTTTTTTCTAAAAGGGGTGCCCTTTTTGTTTCTCTTTCTCTTTGTTCCACGCCGTCGTCGTCGTCGTCGTCGTCGTTGTGCTCTCAAGGCCATTGATCTGTGAGGGATGGAGTCTGCTGCCCTCCAAGATGGGGGGCATCCCGTTGTTGTTCTGCTGGTGCTGGTAGAAGGTGGAGCCGGGGTAGTGGCCGATGACCTCGCTGTAGGTCGGGGGTGGCCCCTCCATCCTGCCGCTGCTGCCGTAGCAGGTGGCGCTGATGCCAGAGTTACTGCTGGGGGGGGCACGGCCCCCCGAACACCGAGTTATCTATCAAGTCACTGTCGAAGATGGTTCTGTTTGGGGGGGCCCTCACGGACTCCCTGTTGAGCTCCATCTGCTGCTCGGGGTCGCGCAGCTGCAGCGTGCAGGGTCCCTGGTAGGGCGGGGGCTCCTCGCCGTCCGACAGCGAGATGGTGGGCGGCAGGTCGATCTCGTGCTGCAGGTACGGGTACGTGGGCTGGAAGCGGTTGAAGCGGTCCCGCTGCAGGAAGGAGGGCACTGCCAGGCGCTCGCTGGGCCGAGGGGTGTAGATCTGCTGCTGGAAGGGACAGAGGGACAGGGTGAGAGGGGCTGAGGGATGGGGTGGGGGACAAGGGGAGGGGTGGTGGCACCCGCGGCGCCCTCACCTCGGTGATGCCGGTCCCCGACACGGTGCTTTCTGAAGGCCACAGGCTGCCCTCCTGCATGGGAAAGGAGAAGAGAGGGCAGGGTCAGTCTGATGCCAGGGGGGTTAAGCCCCTTCTGAAAATGATGCCAGAATGGATTTTTCTTTTTCTTTTCTATACCTTTTACACAGCTCTGTGTATCCACAAGTATCAGCATGCACACTTGTTACCCTTCACTTATTTTATTGTTTTGTAAGTGTTCTGCAGGCCCTGAGGCTGAAGAGCCCAGAGCTGCAGAGCCAGGGACACCAAACATTCTGCTGGCTCAGGAAGCCAAGGGCCCCTGGCAGGACAGATTCTGGAAACTCGAGCTGAGCCCAGCCCAGCCCCAGCATTGGGCTCCCTTGTTGGATCTGTGATGTGTAAAGTCTAGAACTGGTGTGTGTGACTGACGGGGGTGCATTTGCCACGCTGGCACCTGGGGGAAGTGGATGCACCAAACGGGATCCTGATTCAAATACCGAGGTAATGACCCCCAACTCTATAACCGTGTCTGGCTTCATTTTCATAACACCAGGAAAAGGCATCACAAAGACCTGGTGCCAGGTGTCACCCAGAGAAGACACCAGCACCTTCCTGCCTGCACCAACTCCAACCAGCATCTCCAACCACCACGTGTGTTCTGGCCATCGTGTGGATGGATGCTCAAGTGTCACCACATCGCACTGAAAACTCCCCTTCTTATCAAAATTTCCCACCCCTTGCCCCTCCATCCCCATTTAATGGGTGGTTTGCAGAATGAATGGTGAGAACAGCACCAGCAAACAACTCTCTCCCATTTACAGACGTTCCCCCTCCTGCCCCCACACCCCCAGCATGGTTCTTTCCCTGCTTCAAACATGCCAGAGGAGTATTTTTCAATTTGTGATCCATGAGCCATGGGTGATTCACAAGACATCAAAAAATGCTCCACGAAATAATGACAAGATTTAAAAAAAAAACCAACCTAACCAGCAGAAAAACAACAAAAACCAAATAAAAAAAAACCCCTTCACACCCACATTCTGATGCTCACAACCACGGACATCATGGGAAAATAAAGATAATAAGTGAATAACCAAATGTTAAGCCTAATTTAGATTTGGCTAAAAAAAAAAAAAAAAAAAGAAAAAAACTCTGTAGCAACAGGATGGTTTCAGAGTATTTTTTCCACAAAGAATAAGTGGTCCTCAGTTTAAAGAGACTGAGGGACTGAAGTGTAGAGGGTTCCTTACACTGCAAACATCACTCTGATCCTGAGATCCAAACCTCAGTGCCAACAACCCCAGGCACAGTGAAGCCACGATTTCCCCCAAACCCTGAGACTAGTTTACAATTCATGATCAAAATAAACAAACAAAGGTTCTTCCCATCTGCTGGTGATACTCCGAGCACGCACAGTTCACCCCAGACATTTTTGCCTTAGGAACTGCAATATTTAAATATTGCTAATATTCACATATAGCAACATCCCTCTGGCAGGCAGAGCTGGAGGAAAACAGCCAGAAGGCTTGTAATTATAACTTGGAACTTCCCAGCTCCTTGCAGGTGAATCTCCAGTTCTGGCACTAGTAAGCCAGGCACAGGCAGAAGTATTTAGCACCAGTGGAAACAAAAATGTCAAGAGAGAAAGAAACCCCCTTTTTCCCCTTAAGTGTCACAGGCAGACGCTGATCTGAGCAAACCACACACCTTTCTGCTCTGAGAACTCCTATTTCTCCACCTGCCCCAAACAGCACCAGCACCACATTAAAATCTCCAGAGAAACCATCCATTATAACCCCCACCTTCCCGATTTCTCATTTTCCTCAATACTGGAATGTATTTTCTCCACGTGGTATCAGGTATGGAGAGAATCCATCGGGTTCTGGATTTTGAATCTAAGCTCTGCACACAAACCTCAAGGCAGGGCTGGTGCCAGTGCAAGGAATAGAGTGATTTAAATGGAAATGAGACCGCAGAGTCTCCCCCCTTCTCTATGTTTTTCAGGAGCATCTCCCTGGAGCAGAGGTGAAGTGCCACAATGCCACAGCTGAGGAATGTGCTGGCTGAGCCGCAGCCTCACAGTCCTTCCTGAGCAAGACAACCCTGTTTGGTTCCAGATCTCAAGACTCCAACATGCAACTGTTTACACAGGCACCGACTGTTTAGTCTGGTCCATTTTACACGGATTTCTTGCCCCCAGGGAGAGTCTGCAGTCAAATTCCCCCAAGCAGCCAAAAGATCCAAGAGGAACTGCCACAGGACAAATCCTCACCTCCAACTGTGCCCAGGCACTGACACTGAAGGGCCCAGGGAGGATTTCCAGTGCCACACAGGCACTGCCAGCCTGTCACCTCATCCCAAAGGACGCTGAAGCAGTGGGCAGGAGCGGGAAGCACTCCCAAAATTGTGTTTACTTTGCCGTGCCCCCGTGGCAGACTTCCTGAGCAGCCAGTACCCCGCTGCCTTCTGCTGGATATTTTATATTTAACTTGGCAGTGGGCAGTGCCATGGCAATGTCCCATCTGCTCCCCCCTTTCCCGGGAGTGATGTCAGCAGCTCCCACGAGGGTGGCAGCAGCCTGGTGCTTCCCAGCCCTGCCAGGCTCAGCTGGGACATCCTCCCTGGCAGGTGATGGGCAGGGCTGCCCCACCCAAAACACTCAGTGCCCACTCACCCAGAGCCTGCACCAAGAGCCTGCCCAGGTGCTGGGAAGCAAAGCTCTGGCTCACACACCACTCCTCTGTTCGGACAGATGAGGCCCAGGAATGATGCCCTGGGCAACATGTGGATGCACGAGCAGTGAGCCAGCAGGAACAGCATGAAAATGGGATGTGCAGAGAGAGGAGGAGCAGACAGGAAACTCATTTTCTGCAGGAGCTGACCATTATTGACCACCTTTCCCAGGAATGCAGGGCCTGGCCGTGCTCCTGTGCCCACAGGCACCCAGTGCTCCCCACACTGACCCTGCCTCTCACACCACCATGAAACCCAGCTGGGGAACAGCTCAGCCCTCCTAAAGACTCCACAGCAAGATTAAAACTGCTGGAAATCAGTACTCAGAGGAGGGCAAAGCCTCAGGGTCAGAATATACCCCTGATTTCAGCCTTCACTTTGTCCCTGGGATGGCTCCATGGCCCCACTGAGCCAAGCAAAACCGCAGGAGTAACATCACAGCAAACCCTCAGCCTCTCCTCACTCACCTCTGATTTTCAGAGTATTTAGGACTTGAATCCATCTCAACAATGAACAGTCCAGAAAGCCACAGGTTTCTGAAATGAAAGCTGAGATTCTGCTGTCTGGTGAGCAACAGAGCTCTAAAAGTCTCTGCAAGTATTGCAGGACTTGCTGCAGAACCTAAAATTACTATTTAATTTCTTTTTAGAGATCAATCTTCAACTTTTTTAGAACTACTTGTTTTAACGATGTCAGAGAATTTTCCCTGTAAAGCTGCATGGTACAGGTTAAGTCTCTGAGCCTTCAGGAAGACTCATTTTCTATTTTGGGGGACCAAGGTGTGCTTGGAAATTGCACTGACACTACTTTTTCTTGGAGGAGTGGGAAACCACTGTTCCAAAGGTGTGGGGACAGTGCCATTCTTATGGCAAAAAAAGTTATCAGCAGCATTTCTTAAATATTCTTAGTTCTGGAAAATAAAAGGTGCTTGTCAGGAGCAGATAAGAGTTTAAGTACAGCAAGAACAGTGATGGAGAAATGCATAAAGCAATACAGAAACTGCTTGCCAGCAAGAGCCGCATTAAAAAACCCTTCAGGGAAATTAATTTCTCCTTCAGCTGTAATTTTTGAGCTGCAGCAAGAAAAAAGGACAACTCCAGCAGACCCAGCAGCATCCTGACCATGGGATGAACTGCTTTAATATTTCAGCAGATGAAAAGCGCGAATGCAGCTCCAGTGCCCGTCCGCGGTCACGACACCAAAATGAAGTTTGGGATTTAAAAAGCCCAACACCAGTTCAGTGCAAGTTTAATGGATTGCAAAAACCAGTATCCAGCCTGGCGTGGCCTCTGCCTGCCAGGCTCCTGCCCTCCTTCAGACTGGAGCTGTTTCCCACTGACAAACACCCTGTGCTGAGCCTGAAGCTGCTGCCTTTAGGATCTTCATTATGCTGGACCCCACTGTAACGAGCTTCCTGCTCATTAGCACACGAGGGGCTCCTCTGACCCATCAGGAGGGTGCTGGGACCACAGGGAATCTCTGCACACACAGCACGGGCAGGGCAGGGAGAAGGGGAATAACCATAAAGATGGGGGAAAAATAAAAGAACAACCAAAATTATACATTCCTATTTCTCTTCCTTAGCGCCAAAAAAAGGTTTTGAAGACTCCACATCCTCACTGGGGTCGAGCAGAGGCACAGATGTCAAACACTGCTGAAAAGCCATTTAATCACTGATGTGTCTGAAGGCTGAACAAGCAACAGAGCTGAGCCAAAAAATGGCTGGGAATTTTGGCCTGGCAAAGTTTAAAAAAAAAAGGGGAAAATAATTGTTTTTTAAAGGGTCAATTTTTTGGCATCGCTCAAGAAAAACATTCTGGACATGATAAGACAGTGAAAGAATCTGAAAATGGGAAAACAATGTTTCTGCTATTTTTAATAACTCATGTGCTCGGATGCCCACACTCTGCTGCTGCTGGAAGTGGGTGCACGGGACCGTGAGAGGAACGTAAGATTTCCGGGTGGAGCTGGGATTTGTGTGGGGAGCTGGGCTGTGATGCCCACAGCAGGGAGGTGCCTGAGCCATCTCCACCCTCACTCCAGCTGGTTTAACGTGGGATCAGGCATCCCGTGGGATCAGGCATTCCCAGCACTCTGATACCACTGCAGCACTCACAGATGACCCCAAGCTGGGATCACGCTCTGGAGAGCTGCTCCACAGCCCAGGGAATGAGGTGAGGTTAATTGGGGTGGGGTTTGCACAGCTCTCCTTCCCACAGGACATCCCCACACAAGAGAAGGGACACCTGCTGCAAAAATAACCCAGCAGCTACAAGGGACAGCTCCAGGCAGCCTGCAACTGCACTAAAGGCTGGCTTAGGGAAAGAGCTTACATATCTCTCTCTCAAAAAAAAAAAAATAGAGAGAGGAAAGAAAATGGAAAAATAGAAGAAAAACCCCCTGAGCAATCTCTGTATTGGATCTTTTTCCTGCAGCGATTCAGGGGAGCACAGAGCACCCCACAGCATCACTGGTGTGCCCAGCCTGCCCTGGCAGCCTGCAGAGCAGTGACCTTGAAGGAACCCTATTTAAAGGGCTCTAAGCCCCTTCATGGTGAATGCTAAAAAAGAGAGGTATCAGTACAAGGCATCCCTGCACTGAAGACAGAGCCACGGAGGCAGCAGTGAACCCTCCAAGAAAATGTGATACCTTTTCTCTACACATCCTTCTAAGTCTCTCTGAGCCACTACATTTGAGGAAACTGCATGAACCAACATCTGCCTCGAGGCTGGAGAGGCTTCCCCTCAAATCCCTGTCAGAGGAACAATTCACACGTTCCTCCTCGGGCTTTTCTGAAGCAGGAGCCTGGGTTCAGAGAGCTTCTCACACATCCCCTTGGAGAGATCTCTCTTGTCTGGCTGACAAGTGTTTTCTGCCCCTTGCAGCACAGGAATGGCAGCAGCACTGGTGAAAACCAGAGCAAGTCAGGATTTCCTGCTCTCTGCCAGGCGGGCAGGAAGTTTTTACACAGCCACTCCAGACTGTCTAACTGGAGCCAAAAGATTGGAGAGTTTGGGACTGCGAAACCAAGGTACCAAACCCAAATCAGCTGGGGGTGATTTCAGGAACAGGACACACCAAGAACAGCCTCGTGCAGTCACTTTACTGTGTAAAATCAGATTTGCAAAGCTCAGGGCAAAGGCAGAGGCTATGGCTGTCCATACATGAGCACACACAGCACCCTGAAGAGCCAGAGGCACCCCTAAAATGCCCTCCCCACCCCCAATAACAGAGATAGATGATGTCAGGCCTAACATAAGCTGGCATTAGGGGATAGAAGAGCAGGGTGGCACTTACTGAGGAGAGGTTCTCGTCTCGCCGCCTGCCCTGGCTGTGCCGGCTGATGAAGGATCGTGCAGAGAGTTTGTAGTGGTTCAGCAGGCACGTGATCACCACCACCATCACCATCATCACCACCACGATTATGATTATCTGTACAAACTCCAACTCCGCTGCAAGAGAGAGACAGACAGACAGATTTTGAGCCATCAGGAGCAGCAGCAGGAAACTGAGCACAAGAACATCTGAAGTGGATGAGACTCCACTGACATCACTGCACCCTTCCTGTTACAGCTCTCACAAAACCCTCATTCATTCCCTTTTTCAGCGCCTCAGAAGCATCTCCAGGAGGGATCTTTAATGACAATTTATGCTGCAGAGTGTTTCCAGGCTACAGCACAGTCTGGACTTCCCAAAGCCCTCCTGGGCATCCCCAGCACTGGCTACAAAACCAGGAGCATCCCAGTGCCTCACTCGCCTCTCTTGGGTCTGCAGAGCCACAAACCAATATAAATCATCCCAATGAAACAGTTCAGCTAAATGCAAGCTACATTTCTGCAGTTCTCTTCCCATCACCACCACTCCTTCCTCCAGAGAGGACGGGACTGAGCCCTCCTTGGCACATCCCTGTCCCCTCTGTCAGCCAGTGGTGGCTCAGGGGACAGCACAGCACGGGCAGTGCTGGGGGGCAGTGGCAGCCCCTCTGTCCCTGAGCTGCCCACCCAGCACAGGAAGCAGGCGGGGGGACCTCCTGCTTTTGGGTGAGACAGCAGATGGGTGCGATGCTGTCACGGGGGCCACATCCCCAGCTCCAGACAGCCCTGGGCTCAGGGCTCGGCCAGCTGACAGTGGCAGCTTGAGTGGCTTGAACTGGCAGAAAGGAAAACTGCCAAAACCCCTCCAAACAAACAACAGACTATCCCGTTAACTCTGCAGACACTTGGCAGCAGGCAGTGAGAAGCCACTCCTAAAATTTCCTAAGGAAATAATTCCTCACACCTCTCTGAGGCTTAGGAAAATTGAGCACTGGAGGCAAACATAGTGCTGGGTCATTATTTCCATGAATTTGGTGCCCAGGGAGTACATGCCATTCCCAAACTGCTCATTCACTCCCCCCAGCCCCCTTCAAGCCAGCAGTGCCCAGGACTGGGCAGCAGCAACTCCAGTGCCCAGCATTAAGGAGGGGCCAGACAGCAAAATTCAATCATTCCGGGGATTTACACTTTGTTTGCTTCTCAGCAGCGACAGCTATAAAATCCAGTTTGGGAAAGCCATGCCCTAAGCCATCATGGATGCTGCCATCTGTATTTAATCCATACAGACACATAAATATATCTGCAGATACACAGCAAGGCCCATCAGACCTCAAAGGGCACCACTCACACCAGCTGGGGTGGCTTCTGCTGAGTCAGGCAAATTTATTAAGTTTTCTTTTTTTTTTTTACGGAAAGTTTTCTCCTGACAGGTGGCATTTGAGTGCCAGTAAAAGCAAATAAATGTCAAGAAAACAGTCCAGGTGGTGAGTGCTGCCAGTTACCTTGGAGCTCTTTCTGCTAAACAGCAGCTATTTCTGCCACTGCCCAAAATGCTCCACCAGCTCTGCCCACTGCCTGCAGAAAGCAGAATTATGCCTTGAAAGCAGGAGCCTTATCTGGCACTTCAAGCTGGATGGATGAGGGACTTGGAGCCCATATCCTTCCAACACCCCCAAACACAGCTGCCTGTACTCAGGAAGGTGGCACACAGGGTGGGAAGAGAGGGATTAAAAGCCAAATGTAAAGGAGTTTTGGCTTAAAAATGCTTTTTTGCTAGAATAAAAGACAGGTTCTGGGTCTTTCACAGCAACCCCAACAAGTTGCCCAGTGTCACTGTGAGAGGAAGAGCATGGAAGAAAACCACATTCCCAAAAATGTGACCCAGGCCCAAAGCAGCACAGCTCGGGGTCTGTGGGACCCCAAAGCTCCCCCAGTGCTGGAGGAAGTGGCTGGAACAGGAGTTTCTGAGCAGAACCCAGACTGACCTCAGGACAAACACCCCAAAACCTACAGGGCTGGGAAAGGGGACGATGAAAAACCTTTTTAAAAAGGCACAACTCTTCCCATGTCACCTCCCCTATGCAGGGGTGTCCCTACACATCCCAAAGACACATCCAGGTGCCAGCTGGAGCACTGACAGCATCTCCCCAACCTCCAGAGGGTGAAGCCCCAGCACCCCAACCCCACAGCTCCCCTGGGTGCTTTCCTGGTCACTCATGAAGAGCCAGATCGCAGAGCTCCTGTGCTTGCCCTCTCCAGCCTGGGTACAGAGCCCATCTCTTGCACAAATCATTGTGGAAAAGAATAAAACTAAACAAAAAAAAAAACCCAAATGTTTTCAAGAAGATGAGTCACTTCAGCCTCAAAATGCAGCATGTGCTTTGCCCATGGTAAGAAAACACAAGAAAAAATACAAACGAAGCCGGTGATGGAAAATTTCCTTGTCTGTTAAGAGTGGTTGTATTTCTAAACAAAACACAAGGCCAAAGTAGTAGCAAATAAAAGCTCCTTTCCTAGGACAAGAGATCCCTTACATGAGCCAAACCTTGCTAAATTGGTGCTTCACTGACACGGGTGAAATTTGGCCACTGGGAAGTGCTGCCCCAGCTCCTCCCCAGGAAGGAACACACCAGATGTGTCACTGATAAATAAATGACCTAAACGAGGCTTCCTGCACACACAGACACAGCACCAGCAGAGCCTGCAGCAAAGAAAGGGTGGGAATTCCATCTGGGACAGCACACCAGGGTCTCATCCATCCCTCAGTGCTCTGGGGCTGCTGTAATTGGGGTTTACACAGCACTCACCAAGAGGTACAGCAGGAAGGCTCAGGATGATCAGAACAAAGGGGATGCTGCTTTCCAGCAGGGATGCTCCTCCTGCTCCATCCCTACCCCAATCCCAGGCTCTGAGGAGCAGCCCAGTCTTCCCATGCCCAGGAGCAAACCCATCCCACATGCAGAGATGAGCTTTAATCCCAAGAACACTCAGGTTGCCCAATCTGGCCTTTGGAAAAAATAAAATAAAAGTCAAAGCAAACAAAAAACCAAAAAAAAAAAAAAACCCACACACTCAATTTGTGCTTTTCATGTTTTGAGAGACTCATACCCACTCGAGGCACCAAAGTTTCTGCCAACTCTCCCTCTGTTTTAACTTGCCTCCATGGGTTTCTTTTCTGCAGAAGGGAAAACAAACCCAACACACTGGAAAGCTGGATATACTCAGTAAGATTTTTATCCAAGCAGCTCAGTCAAACTAATGAAGAAAGATCATTAAAAACCCAAAGTTTGAGTTAATATGTTATTATACAAGTGCAATTCAGCTGCTATGCTAATAAAAAGCCTTTGGGGAATGAAAAACAAGCCAAACTGCAAAGCACATAATTTATAATTCTACTGGTATTCTTAAAAACACACACACAACAAAACAAGAAAAAAAATACTCAACACATTTTGTATTTGGCTTCCTAATCATTGTCACTTTTCAATTAGAAGAGACCTCATTCCATTTTCTCTCTGTAATTTTCCCCAAGGGAAGTGTTATAAATGCACTAGGCTTTACAAGATGGGCATATTCCGCCCCCAAATGCAAAGCAAGGTCACACTAATTTAATTTTGCATAATTTTTATTCCAGAATACGTTTCAAGCTAACAGGTTCAGACACCACATTGAAGTGACACAACCTGCTTTTCCGTATTTTCCGTCTAGACGCGGCAGCTCGGGGACCCGGCGCTGTGCGTGCAACCCTTCTGCAAGCAAGCACTTTTCCCTCCCCCGATCCCCAGCACCCTCAAACAGGGTATTCGTGACCAAGGAGAGGCACTTGTCACCTCCCATCCTTCATGTCCACTGCTCTTTGTCACTCCAAACCACCAGCAAGGGCTTTGTGGTGGATTATGGCCATGTAGAAATGATGGGAACTTTCCTTCCCAAAGCCCATGGATCCACTCTCTTGTATTTAGAGGAAATTCATGCCCTTGCTGCCCACCCTGCTGCCCTGTCACCAACACCAAAAAGCTCTGAAGTGTCTGAAATTTATGGATTTATGTGTGGCCTCACACTGAGATCACTCTCAGGGCTCCACAGAAGCTGCTGCAGGAAGGGGCACCTGGGAGTTTCCTTGAGACCTTAGAAACAAAATACTGGCACCCACAGGTCCAAATAAATGAATAGATTTCCAAGGAGGGAGAGTGATTTGAGTCAATGGTGATGCTGGGAGCATCCTGACTGCCGCAGGGGAGGTGAGGCTGGGTTACACTTTAAATGCATTGCCTTGCCTTTTACAGCTACACTTCAGTCCATAAAATGCTTCCTATAAACTTTATTAATGCTCTTCCTGCCACACAGAGTATCTCTGCAGAAGACAAGTCCTCCAAACCACCACAGGTAAAAAGGAGGAAAATAAAACAAACCCAAAAGGTGTATTTTGCTGCAATCATTCCAGACACTCCAGGTATCATTTAGAGGTGGGCAGAACAGTTTACAGGCAGGGTCTCAGCCAAAGTGACCTTTGCTTTCAGCCAGGTGTAACACACATCTGCAGGTCAAACCAGTCAGCCCTGAGCCTCAGTTACAATTTCTATACATATTGGAACTGTGTGTCATGTGAGAAGTGATGAGAAGAAGTGAAATTACTCAGGATATAATGGCTAAGATGAAGAAATGTAGCTGCACTAGACATAATTCATAAGAAAAAAAGTTAAAGAAATCTCATACTCTTACACACATTCTCACTCTCCTTAAAGAGTGCTCTCCCTCTCAGAGGTGGACGGCAAAGAAGAGATGAAAGAACAAAGAACTTCAGATGGCAGGTTACTCACCCTCTGCCTTGCCTGCTAGGTCATCTTAGAAACAATCAGAGCCATCATTATTGCACTATTTCTGTATTAGCATCTGCTACATTTATCTTCTGAAACCTCCATAAAACCAGATATGAGGGCCCATCAGATTGTCAACAATTGTGTTTGTTTACCAGACAGCACAGGAAGTGCTGCAGATACAGAATATGATCTCAATATTGATAGTGCTGCTGCTGGCACTGACTGGCAGCACCTTGAAGCTGCAGCAACACCGAGGCACCAAAGGGACAAGGATGGGGCTGTGACAACAGGCAGGACAGCTGGGAAGAGCTCATTTCGGGCCTGCTTCACACATCATCAGTGCATTAACAGCTAAACTGCATTTCTGCATTCAGCACAGTCAGTTCTGGTGCAGAGAGCAGAAATGATGCTGTGTGAGCCAGTGATGACAGCCTGAGATGGGGCAGCAGGACAAGGAGCAAGACTCAGAAAAGGAGCTAGTTAAAAAAAAAAAAAAAGACATTGTTGGAAAATGGGATAGGGCCTCCAGAAGTTCTGTTCACAGTGCCAAGCCTTGGGCCATAATTGTGTTTAATATAGTTCTTTTTCTTCATCTGTCACCCCAGGTAATCAAGCATCACATCCTCTGAGTCACTGGCAAATGATGGCCTCATCCCCCCACCCCCAGTTTTGTTTGTTTTAAAGGAAACAGCCCCATTTCATGCTTAATAGTCACAGAAATGTCAGACTGGCTAGGCCTCAGAACATTTTTGAGTGCTTAAAAAGCACAGTAACTGCCCTGGCCACAGCACTGGACCTGTTTGCAGAAGGTGACTTTCCCAAGCTCACCAGCTCAGTGGCAGCTGCAGGGAGTGGGACACATCCAAGGGCCAGAGAGGCAGGATCAGCACGGCAGAACTCAGCTTTTACAGGGAAATGGCAAATGTGAGAGCTGGGGTCAGCAGCTCTGCCAGCCAGGACACTTCCCTGCTCCCAGCAGAGACCTGTCAACCAGAGCCTTGTTCAGAGAAACTCCTGAAGATGTGAAACAGCTCCCTCCGAGCAATGAGAACTAACAAGGTTCTTTGGGACACTCAGACTCTCTGAAATCTTGCATATGCCACCCCTTTTCTCTTTTCTGTGCCTATTTCTCTCGCCCTCCCCTTTTCCAGGATTTTTAGACAAGGTATTTCGCACACAGTAAGGCTGATCCCAGCCCACTGAGATGACTGGAAGGAGTACATGGCTTTTGAAGTTCCTCCCAAGGGCGAGAACAGCTAAACTGGATTAAAAGAATAAAGACATTTTGATTTCGCACTTAAAAGACAGGTAAATTTGCTTGCTCACTAGAAAATGTTGAGCAGGGCTCATGGCCCCCACCAAGCTGAGAATATCCAGAGTATCTCCTGCTTCCCAAGAGGAAGCACAGTGGCATCAGGCCTGGATGATGTCTGGGCAGGGATGAGGGCAGAACATCACCCACCCCTTTGAACATGAGCATGCAGAGAGAGGAACCAGAGTTTACCATCTGCAATCATAAATAGCCTGAACCAGAAAACAAGAAATCTACCAAATAACAAGTGAAAAAAAACACAGCACACAACATCCAGATCAAACCCCACCAGCTGACCCTGAAAGACCAAACAGGCTTTGTTTGTCAGGGGTATTTCTAACAGCCAGTAAAAATAAACACATTAATAAATAAGTATTTTCGTATACCCTGGGAACACTCCTGATCAATATGTGGCTTGCTACTGTAGAGGTTTTTTCTTTCCTTCCACCCAGCAGAAACTCATGACAAAGGAAAGCACATCTCATTTATGAACTTAGCTATAAATACTTTTGCTAACTGCCATTTAGGAATTTCATTTCCTGCTTGAGCAAGTCCTGTTGAAAGAGGCAATTACCAAATTTGTTTCTAGTTATAGAAATAGATGTTTGTCGCTGCCCACATCTGTTTCGACAGACAAATTGCCAGACGCGGACGCTCCAAGGAGAGCAAGTGCTCCATGCAGGGAGGGCTTTGCCCCTCTCCAGAAACACAACAGCAATTACAGGGATTGGGTTTCTGATTCCAGCTTCCTCCCAGCCCTGATTCCCACTGCAAGGGAGCTGCCTCGTGCTGACAGGGCACCTGCAGCCTCCATCAGCTGCATCCACCTGCACCGCATCACCCGGCACTGCTGGAGCTGCCACGGGGACACCCGGGAATAGGGGATTCATTTGTCACCCAGCCCAGCACAATGAGCTGCCTTGGATTCCGGAGTTTCTGTGACACACAGAAAGCCAGGGCAGGGACACAGCACGGGCTGTCCTGCTCCGTGTGGGACACAGCAGCCGGCGGGGACAGCACGGGGGTGGGGATGGGGGTTTGGGGATGTCGTGGCATCAAACACAGCCTGTCCCAGCTGAACAAATGCTGTAAGCACCGGGTTTCACCAGGTGTCTCCATCCTGGCTGTCTCCTAGAACGTTTCCAATTCCACTTATTCTTGGGGAAACCATCTGCTGGTTAATTCCCA
This sequence comes from Petroica traversi, assembly GCA_025920805.1. Taxonomy (NCBI): domain Eukaryota; kingdom Metazoa; phylum Chordata; class Aves; order Passeriformes; family Petroicidae; genus Petroica; species Petroica traversi. Next base: position 5,124,767 of record JAHLSL010000072.1, on the reverse strand, counting down.
GCGCGCTCAGCCGTGACCCTGTGGGAGCCCAAGGCAGCTCCAGGTGCCCCAGTGCCAGCACCCAACCCCTGTCACGGTGCCCAGCAAGTCCTGTGGGACCGGGGCTCAAGCAGGGGCACCCCAGGTGAGACACAGACCTGCCACAGCATGAACCCCACCAGCTCACACCCAGCACCCGGCTCAGGGACACAACTGAGGTGCAGAAAAGCCACAAACCACCTGAACTATGGCAGGGAACCTGTGCTCCTCCAGCATTTCTCCTCTGGCTCCCTCACTCAGCAACCAGCTCGGCCCTGAAGAGCTCTGTGACATTTGGGAACAATGCAGGGGACCCTGCCATGCCCCTGTCCTGAGGCTGCAGCTCCCCCAGGGCTCCAGGACACGCAGCCAGGGCAGCAGTGCCACAGGGGCTGCCCTGGCTCGCAGACGGGTGTTGAAACCCAGATTGAGCAAGCTGCCCAAAGCCACCCAGGTCATGACAGGGCTGCAACTGCAACCGGATTTCCTCAGCACGGTCCAGGGCCAAAAAACGGGAAACACTCCCTGCTCTGCTTCATCCCAAACACCGTTATCATCTGTGCCACTCTGCAGCTCCCGCTCACCAGAGGAGTGACCTTTCACTAGGCAAGTTACTCCCAGGGACTGAGGACAATCTTAAGTTACAGGGAAAATTATGCGTTGCAGGGAAAAAATATGCAAAATGCATGCAAATGCCCAGACAGGCACACTGTGTCTGGTCACTGCAGGATTCAAGTTCAGTTCTTGAACTGGTCTGAACTGGTCGCTGCCACCAGATGGGAGCGAATGCATGTGCACACTCTCACAGAGATGTGAAAAAAAAAATTATATTTATATATATATACACACACACACACCAGAGTGAATGGGGGAGGTGAGTACAACCGCCCCAAATCTGACAAAATTAAAGGTAATAAATTTACTTCCACCTCAGCTGCAGCAACAGCCTGAGAAAGGTTTTAACTCCCACAGCAGATCTGCTGGGAAGTCTGTTTCTTTGGGGGTTTCTGCATGTGCAGGTTTTAGGGTGCACACAAAGAGAAGGCCGGGCACGGATGGGGTTTGTGGCCAAGAACAGGGCTGCCCTTCCTGAACATCCTCATCCTGGGCTTCCCTCAGCATCCCCATCCCGGGGTTCCCTGCCATCCCCTAAGCATCCCCATCCCGGAGTGCTCTGCCCTCCCTGAGCATCCCCATCCCGGGGTTCTCTGCCCTCCCTGAGCACCCCCATCCCCATCCCGGGGTTCCCTGCCCTCCCCTAAGCATCCCCATCCCGGAGTGCTCTGCCCCCTCTCCTGAGCATCCCCATCCCCATCCCGGGGTTCCCTGCCCTCCCCCGAGCATCCCCATCGCCATCCCGGGGTTCTCTTTCCCCTCCCCTGAGCATCCCCATCCCCATCCCGGGGTTCTCTGCCCTCCCTGAGCATCCCCATCCCCATCCCGGGGTTCCCTGCCCTGCCCCAAGCATCCCCATCCCGGGGTGCTCTGCCCCCTCCCCTGAGCACCCCCATCCCCATCCCGGGGTTCTCTGCCCTCCCCGAGCATCCCCATCCCGGCCCATCTGCGTCCCTCCTGCCGCCCCATTGTCCCGCTTCCCCGTCCCATCCGCAGACACGCGGGGCAGGGGGGCTGCGGGGAGCCGACCCCCGGGTCAGCGCCCACAATGGGCCCGGGGGGAGGCGGCGGAGCCCCG
>JAHLSL010000072.1:5104936-5122656 GCA_025920805.1 Petroica traversi | reverse complement strand
GCTGCCCCGCAGCGGGCGCGGGGCGCTCGGCGGGGCGGGAGGGGCACAGCACGGACGGGAGGATTATCCATGGACACAGCCTGTCCCCTTTTCACCGCATTTAACAATAAAGCGGTAGCCATAGCAACGGGGTTAATGAATGCATCGATTTGCATAACTAAAAACTCCGCACCCATTCAAAGGCCGCCCGATGCGGGACCCGCACCCACGGCGGGGACGGGGCTGCGGGGACACCCCCGGTGGCTGCTGCGACACCCGAGAGCCATCCCCTCCTCACACCTCCATCCCCACACCAGCCTGTGGAAAAGAGCAGGAAAACGGGGGCTGAAGCGTCCTTCAAAAAATAAAACAGAAGGGGAAAAGTGATTTTCAGGGATGGAGGGAGTGAAGCGCATTCCAAGGCAGAGGGGGTAAGGAGATAGGGAATGTAAAGGTTTCAGACTATCGTATAACCAGAGGGGGAAATGTCTTCTCACCACAAACATGCATCTGCATGATGTCTAGACAGTCATAAAAAGGGCAATTAAAGTACTGCAGGCTGCAGTAAGCCAATGTCTCCTCTCCCAGTCTAAACAGTTGAAACATACTGCACGAACTTCGAAAAAAAAAAAATACAGGATTGAGAGAGAGAAAAAGACAAGTTTGTAAGGAAAAATGTTCTGAAATTCAGTTTTAAATAAGCCAGTAAATTAATTCAACCTTGTCACATCTCTGCCTTATAACATATCAAATATTCCGCCTGCGTCCTGTCTAGACTGCGATAACAAAGGGCATTTAAAGCCCTGCAAGATGCGCTGACAGAGTAGCCATTTAAAGATGCAGTATTGCTTTCTCCATCTAAAACGATTTGTCAGATGGAGTTAAAATGAAAATGATAAGTAATCACTCTGGTTCACAACCATTTCAAAAGAAAAAAAAACCACAAAACCCCCACAGCTCATAGATATAAATCCCACTAAAATCATTCCAATGTATCATTCCAGTGGGATTTGTCTGGCCTCTTTTTTATGGCATTTGCTTTTTTTTTTTAATTTATTTTATTAATTTGAGATGTCAGTATCTTTCTGCAGCACATGCATTTCTAAATAGGAGTGTATTAAGTTCGAAAAAGCATCTCCAAGTTTTAAATGATTTATGGAATAAAATTATGACTCTTGGAGAGGCACTATTATAATCCCAAGGGTTAACAACACTGAAAAGGAACTTTTTGTTTTTATTTACTTAGAAACAAAAGAATAATCTGTATCACATGAGAAAAACTGGCCAGTCCCCATCACTGACAGAGCTGAGCCTGGTCAGTTCCAGTCCTCAGGAATGCAAAAGAGAAAAGAAAGTTAAAGCAAACTATGTGGCTGTGCAGAGTGTTGGGTTTTTTCACTGAGAAAGGACGGTTTTCTGAAAAAAGCAAAACAAAATATTATCCTGTCTAACACAAGAAACACTCTCCTTTCTCTCTGAGCTTTATCAGCTGCTGAAGAACCAAAAAAAAAAAAAACTCAAAATAAAATCCACAGGCAAAAGATTGTTCTGCTGAACAGGAGGGCAAACCCTGCCTGTGCCAGGGCCAGGCCACAGCCACCCCTGGGGCCACCTCAGTGCAGGACTGGCCTGAGAGGGTTTTTTTGTGTCATGGCACAATCACACAGCCCTGGCACAACCCTGTGCCCAGCCCTGGGTCCAGCCTCACTGGCCAGCCCCTCCTGCAGGGAGGGTCACAGTGGGAGTCACCCCTGCAAGTTCAGAACCGGGTTGAATTCAGTTCTTCTCTGCTCCTCACCCTATAGCATCCCACCACCACCTCATCTGCACCTCCCTCTGTCTCCCAACCCTTGTTTCTTAATTATTATTTTAATAAGACTGTTTCCAACTTCATTGTTCATTCCGCAATAGCCCAAGGGCTACAACTGTTCATTAGACAGAATTTCTGCTTTAATTGCACTGACACAGATGTGCAGGTTATCTGGAAGAAATTACTAAAATGAGCAGTAAAGAATGGGGCTGGATGCTTTTCCTCCCTTACGGAGGGTTTAATTTAACATTATTTCCCCCCCACGCCCTGAACGAGCAGCATCATTCCCTGCACTGCGGCTTTGCAGAGGAACCAAACCCCAAACTGCTCCCGCTGCACACAGGTGCATGAGGATCCTGAGAGGGGCAGCTTTGGGAGCTCTGTGGTCTCCACCACTGCCAGTGGGATGGTTTGTGACCCCCTCATGTCCCCCAGGCAGCACAAATCAGTGACATTCCCCTGAGAGGGGACGTTTTGGGGAAAGAAGTTGGGCCACCACTGCCCAACGTGTCCATCCCTGCACGAGCCAGGACTGGGGTGGGAAATAGGCTCCCTTGGTCCCCCCCTCACCCTCTGAAAAGAAGAAACACCAAAAAGTGTCATCACTTCTGCTCAACAGTGCCTGGGTTTCAAACCCACCGTGGCTGTGCAGCTGTCAAATCAGCCATGGAGTTCACATGAACTTCCTCTGCAATTCATGTTGGCAAGAGCCAGACACATAATAGCCTTGGACTCAGGGAGAAAGAGCTGCCAGCATTATTTCTATTTAAAACCTCTATTTGAGCTTCATAGACTCATTCTTCACACATGGTACACACACACACACAAAATGCAGAAGTGAGCCAGATCCAGAAGCATTTCACTTCACCAAGAGCGGTGCCTAACAGCATTTTCAGGTTTTGGCTCTCTGTGACTATTTAATAGATTTTAATTCAATAATAAAAAGCATGAACCTGCCAATTTTTTTGTCATGTCTTCCTGCCAGGAAGAAGAAAAAAGTTGTTCACAACTTCTTTATCGAACCATTCCCTCCTCTGCTCCTCTCTGCTCCAGACAAGGGGCTGCAGCCCAGAGGCACCTCCTGGCCAGGACAAGGCTGACAGGGGTGGGCTGGGGCAGGGGCAACAAGCAGATGCACATCACAGGTTCAAATCACATCTCTAAATACGTCTAAAAACCCCTAAAAATGTCTCCTTCAGCCAAACTTGCCTTTCAGGGGGGAGGAAAATTTCACGAACGCTTCATGTTAAAAAAGCCTGCATTAAGGGAAAAAAGCATCCCTTTGTTGCTAGGGGACTTGCTTTGTATCTGCTGAAAACCTTTTTTTAAAAAAAAACAGAAAACAACCCTGAGATTGAAGCACCTCGTGCTAAAAACCAAGAGACAGAACACATCAGTTCCATCCTTCCTTTGCAAGTACTTTGCTCAGGCCTGACTTGGTTTCGTATCTCGGCCCTCGATGCTTTTTGGCAGTTTGCTCCAGACTTACTGGCAAGGGCTAAAAGGTTTCTATTTAGCTGGTGTCAGCTGAGCATCTGTGCCGGCAAGAACTGGAGTGGGGGTGATCCCGAGTGCGTTTCAAAAGCACATTTCTTTCTGCGAGCCGCCAGGATAATTTTAAGTCTGTTTGGGCAGCGGGGGTGACTCCCTCCGGAGGGGTGCCCAGTGTGGGGAGGGACTCCTGCTCAGCGGAGGGAAAAGGAGCTGGGAACGCTCCCTAACCTGTGACCCCTGACAACAAAAGGCAGGGAGAGCGTCTAGACCTCCAGTCTGCCGGGGAGTGAAGGGAGCATTGTGCTCGGGCTCACTGGGGCTGCTCACACAGGCGGGCACAGCCCCAGCTGCAGCATCGCTGCCGGGGAGGGGGCACGCACAGCCCAGCCCAGCCTTCCTCCCCACCGCAGGGTCTGCAGGGTCTGCAGGGTCTGCAGGGCAGATCCCACTCCCCAGAGCAGCTGGGAGGTGAAGGAGCCCGGCAGATTTCCCTTTGCCTCCGTGGATTCCATCCCCGCGCTCCTGAGCGCAGGGATCCTGCAATTCCAGCTCTGTGTGGATTGCCAACAGGAAAGAGCAAAAAAAAGGAAAAAAAGCTTCCTTCCACAGAGCCTTTATTTTCTGTTTTCCCTGTCTGGCTCGGTTAAAAGGGGACAAACCAAGATGTTCCCTCTCTGCCAAGCCTAGAGGTCAGCTCAACGTTCAGGAAAAGCTGGAGTCTCAGCTTTAACATATTTCTTGTGTGACCCCCATCAAACCTCTTGGCTTCTCAGTGGTGAGGTCTCCACATATAAAAATACAAACACCCCAAATAAATGCTGAAGCTAATGGCAGGTTACTGCCAGGGAACTGCTCGAAGAGAAAACAAAAGACATATTAAAAGCCCTGGTGTCTCTGCCAGAAAGAAAACACTATTACCCAGTACTTAAAAAGATACATTAAAGGAGAGAGGGCATCTGGAGGGGTTAAGGACACCCCTGGCAGAGCAGTGAGGGAAAGCATTCCTGGCCTTTGTGCCCTCAGGACAAGGTTTTGGGGTGATCCCGTGCCCTGGCCATGCCAGCACAGGCAGCAGGAGCAGCAGCTGCCCCGAGCACACACAGCACAGGGGGGCAAACCTGGGAAGCCACAGATCTGAACTCTGGGCAAAACAAAACCCTTCGGTTTCACTGCTCCTGAAGGGAAGGTGAACTCCAGGAAGATGTGATCCAGCCCAGATGTGAAACCAGTGTGACCCATGGTGGCACTGGTGTGGTTATCAGTGACACTCACTGGCCCCATGGACCTGCAGCCACCTCAGGCACTGCAGGGAACCCCCCTCCTCTGCCAGCTCCAGGCTGGACCTCTGGAGTTTCAGCCTGAGACCAAGCAAAACCAGAGCCAGCAACTGAGACAGCTTAAACAGCTATTAAACCCCCACCTCTCTCTGATGGGAGGTGAAATAACAACAGCTGATGGTGAATACAGTGAATTCAGAGCAAGGGAGGAGTTTTAGGATCCTGATAGCCACCAGCTGCTAATCCTCCACCAGCACACCTCACCACATCCATACCTGACATAACAAACAGGTGAGGAATGAGGACTTTCTTCTCCCCCTGCCTCTGTTACTTTCTACCCCATTTCCAAAACATCATCAATCCTGTGGCAACTCCTTCCCCAGCTGCTCCAGCTCCCTGGGACCACTGAGGCACCAACAGAACCAGGAGCTGTGGCAGGGCACTGGGTGGAGATGCCACAGCAGGGTCCATCCAGAACTTCCTCACAGCTTGGCACCTGCCATGGCAGCAGCTCATCTCCTGACAACTGCCTGGGGTTTATTTTTGGTGCACATGCACAGGGAGAATGAGAGATCCCACACTGGGATTTTATCAGCAGTGTGCAGCTATGGAAACAAACGCATTTAAGACTAATATAACAAAATGCCCAAACCCACAACAGTAAAATAAAGAATGGTGCACATTGGCATTTTCACAGGGGAGAATCACAGTGAGTGCAGAGCATGACCCAGCTTCTCTCAGAATTCACCCAAACCTCTAAGAAATCACACATTTTCATGTACTTACATGTTCAGCTATGTGAATTTTGCTTGGTGCAAACCCTCCACCCTGCCCTTTGATTTTACAGAGTTCAAGGAATGCCTCTCCTCCTAAATAACACGAATAACCATTTGTTGAGGGCATTCTCTCCTTCCCTACCTTGTACCCATTTCCAAGCCACCCTCTGCAAGAAGCAGGAGAGCTGACACAAAATCCAGCAGAAACTGCAGCACCTCTTTTTTTACTCCCCATGGAGGGGACACAGCAGTGCCTGACCATGCCCCAGTGCACAGATTTGGGCAGAGGCTGCAGCTCAGCCAAACTGTTCCCTCTCAGCAGGCACGAGAGGGATCCACAAAGTCATTTACAGGAATTCAGGGGTCTGACATCCACACCACAGACACCCAGGAGTTACCAGGGAGATGGTGGAATATCTTAAAAACCCAGGGAAAAAAGTGCAGTGAAAGCCAAACCTCCCTTGAGGGAGGTGGTGGCTGCTCCCTGTCCAGGTTTGGTGTTCTGACCTGGGCTTTATCCCAGGTGGCACAGGGATGGGCACGGGCATCTCTCTGGGATGGGCACGGGCATCTCTCCCGGGGGCTGTGGCTCTGCAGGCAGCACCAGGACGCTCGGGGAGGACAGGAGGTGGAGGTGGCGATGTCTGGGAATGCCGGCCCAGGCTGGAGCTGCAGACAAGGACCCAGACAACAAAGGCGAGGCAAAAAGCCGTCTGATAGAGGCAGCCCCGTCTGGCAGGCCGGGCTTTCAGAAGCCCGGGCATGCAGTGATGTCTGCAAGCGCAGCTCTTCGCTGGGCGCACAATTAACCCCGCAGCAAGATCACTGAAGTGTCCCGCAGCACACTCCAAATAGTATCCATCTGGTGAGATGAAAAAAACCCGGGGAGTACAGGGGTGCAACAAAGGAGCAAACAACTGGAGACTGCAGGGAATGACTCTACAACAAACAAAAATTATGCTTAATTTTCTGTTATTTATATTCTAAGAAAACCGCATGTTTTCACTTGCATCTCTGCCTCCCTCCCCGAGGCACAAACACACACACACAAAATGGGAAGACCAGGGAAAGCAGGAAGAGCAGCACAGCTCGAGCACATCCCTGCTCACACGCTTTCCCAAATCACAGCACAAGAAAACGGGTGTGAGTTTTACAACCGAGGAGCAACAGCCGAACAGCTTTTGCTGGAGCAAAACCGCCCCAAGCAGCAACCGGGGCTCCCTCTGCCCGCCCGATCTGCTGGGATCTTGAGGCATTAATACAAAATAAATGTAAATAAACTGCTGCAGGACAGTTTCCCTCGGGGCTGGTGTGAGTATCCAGCTCTGGGGCTCATCCCAGCCTCAGGCTCCTGCAGTTCCCCTGCCTGATGTCTGCACCACGATAACGCTGCTGGGGGACCGGTGGTGTCTCACAGCTTTTTTGCATAAGCAAGGACTACCCTGCTGTGCAACCAAATTGTTGCCACCAGACTCGAAATAAAGGAACCGAAATAATTCTTTTTCCCCCCCCCTCTTATTTTAGATTATGACTTTTACTAATTGATGCTTGATAAAAGCCTAATGAATGATTTGTAGGCATTATAAGGATCTGAGTGTGCTTATAAGCCAAGGTCATAAGCTCTATTGACTTCCCAAGCTCTATAGCAATTGATTTGCCATTTATTAAAATCATTTATTCACCACTTGTTAACACTTCATTTAGCTGGTTCTTCCCCAGCAGGCTGGGGACATCACAGCTGAACAAAGACACCTTAGTTTTGAGATACTGTCATAAACTCGATTCTAAACTGAGAGACAGGCCCACAAACATTATAACAGTGTCTTTTTAAAGGCTCTTTTGCAAACAGGTTCAGCTGAAATCCAGGAGCCTGGTTTAACAGGGCTTCCAGCACCTGGTTTTGTCTGTGCTGAACGTCTTCTGAGTGGCCACACTCAGCAGAAGTCCCACATCCCATGGCTTTAAAAGGTTCAGGGTGTACTCCTTTCATTAAATAGAGTGAAAATTTCTTTCTTCAATATGACACTGCTCCTCAGTTTGCCAGAGCAGCAGCAAACAAGAGAAGAGGTGCTTAAAATGACCCTCAGCTTTTCAACACACAGAAGAAAAAAAATCCCCTCCAGGATTACCAAAGGGCAGCCAGACATGGACAGACAAAAAACCCAGCAGGTTTGCACAGCCAGCCTCTGGAGACACCACTGCATCCCCCTGAGCAGCAGAAGAGCAGGTACCTGCTGCTCTGGGGGCCAGGCCATGTCCCACCCGTCCCGAGGAGCAGCAACAGGGCTGTTTATGGAACAGCAGCTGCAATCATGCAATCAGCCTTCATAATTGAATCTTGGCAACTCTGAAATACTTCACTTACCCAGTTTACCTGGAAAGGTGCGACCTAAACATTCAGTGCCTGGAGACATTTGAAAGAAAAACAGAAAGGATCCGTCAGTGATGGGAGCCACCTCCGAGCGGCTGCACACACACCCCAGCTCCCCTCCTGGGGACTCATCCTGACTCCTGCTCCCACACCTGTCACCTCCACAGGCCCAGCAGGACCCGAGCTACCCCTGGTTTATGACCCCATGTGCTTTTCCCACACCAGACATTCCTCATGGTCCTGCTCCTCTCTCCCTGCTGCCCCAGGACTGCTCTCCTGATCTCGCCTGATGGCAATGCCGGAGCTTCACAGAGCTTTGTGAAGTTTTGGGGATCACTCAGCCCACCCCAGAGACCTCCCTGCCACATCAGCACAGCCAGACTGGCTGTCCAGGCCCTGGGCAGCTCTCTGCACTTCAAGGGGGCTGTTTATCACACTCTGCCTCCTCTGCAAACACAGGGCTGAGCCACACATGCTGCAGAGCCTGCTGAAAGCTCAGGGTCTCCTAACACCCCACAGCGGGGGCAGTGGCTGGGGAGTGCTGAAGATCCACAGCAAAATCTTGCACAACGCCCCAGAAGCAATGCCCAGCAGATGCATTTTCCAGGAGGAGAACAAAGCAGCAAAAAGTTTGCAATACAGGACAACTCATGACTTCTCTCTCAGCCATCAGTGTGTGACTGCCTGCAACCCTGAAGGGATTTCAGGACATGGATCCCCCCAGTGCCTGGCAAGCTGGGCTGGGTGGGAGCTCTGCATCCCGCAGGTTTGCCAGAGAAACACGTGCACACAGGACTCTTTTATGAAGCCTGTAAGAACTGTCTGTCACAGATAATGGTTAATTGGTACTAATTAGTACAGTCTGATCGGAAGGAGTCCTACTGGCCTATAAAAGTGGCCTTTAACCCGAGAGCAGGGGAGGCTGTCACTGCCAGACAGAGCACGCTGGGGCCATGGACACACCACCTCCCACTGCAGCAAGGCAGCAGCCTGGCAGGCTCAAGGAAACACATCAGCACATTGTTCCTCGCAAATAAAGCCTTAAAAAGACACTTTCCATGCACCTGGGAGGACAGAGAAAAGCAACTTTTTCACCGCAGGAAAATATTCAGGATCAGAGAGTCGCTGTAAATTACTGCAGGAGCTCCACAATGAGGGGTCAGGCTGATTGAAATGCTTTGCATGCAGGTGTTCAAAAATGGGCCTGCAAACATGAGGTGCCACCTGAATGCAACCTCCAGACCCATGGGGCACCACCACCACCCCCCTGGAACGGGCACCCACAGCAAGCATGACAGGCAAGGAAAGAAAGGAATTCTGTGAGCCAACACCAACGTGTGGCAACAAGCTTGGACCTCCTCCTCCTCCTCCTGCTGCTGCTCAGCCAGCTCCCTGCACTGAGCCTGGAAAGGGTTGGGAGGCTGGAAAGGAGTGAAAGGCCAAAAGAAGACTGGAGGCCAAAAAGGGTGGGAGTCCCAAAAGTAAAATGTAGAGTCTGAGAAAAAGTGGATGCCAAAACAGCTTGGGAGACCCAAAAGGGTGGGAGTCCAAAGGAAATTTGAAGGTTGAGAAAAAGAGACCCTGTGTGTGCAGCTGGCTGGATCAGGATCAGCTTTTCTCTGGCTAAGTTTCCAAAAGGGTAGAAAGCAATGTCTCTCCCCTCCCTGCTCCACAGCCCGGGCACAGCGTGACACCTTGTGCACGTGTGGCCATATTGTCCCCATCAAGTCCCACCCAAAATGTTTTGCCATGGTGTGGGATGTGTGGGAGAAGCCAGCCTGAACCCTCTGAAGTCAGGCAAGATTTTGGGACGTTGCTTCTCCCCTCCCTTAGCACGCCTGCCTCTCCCACCCTCACATCTGCCCTTTAGGTTCAGCCATGCATTCGCCGACTTTTTAAATGCAAATGCGAATTGGCACATAAACCCGGGTGCTTTAAACCTGACCAGAGACACCCTCAGCTCTCCTCCCTCCCTCCTTATATGCATAAACTCTTTTTTATGCAATCGGCAGCAGGGGAGAGATCCAGGGAGTGGCTGAGCCGTGCCCGGAGCTTCTGCAGCCGCAGCGCTGTCAGACAGCTCCATGGGAAGGGTGGCTCGGGCTCTCTGCCTACCATGGAACCAGTAATTACCCTGGCTGGACCAACACCTGCTCGTGGTTTTGTCTTACACTGTTTGTGCAACCCAACAGGCTGCCAACAAAGCAGGGATGTACTTTGCCTGAACAGGTGAAAACACGAAACAGGGAACGGAGCTGCCGAGTTGGTCCCACAACGCCCGGGTGTGCTGGAAAATCACTGCTGCTCCAGCCTGCAAGGCTGCAGAGCAGGGACAAGCATGGCAGGCATGGAAAAGGCAAGAAAGGACGGAAAAGGGCTGCCCATCTAGAGCTCAGCTCCTGGATCCAGCCCCACACTGGTGCAGGGCACATGGATGCATTTTGCTGGGCTGCTACACCAGCACCAAAAAGCCTGGCTTGCCAGCAGAGTCCCACTAAACTGAGCATCCCACATGGGACAGCAGGGAGGATGTGACACCCTCACCCACCCAGGGCTGCCTGCAGAGCAGAGCTGCTCCCAAAAAGTCCCTGTGCCACTTTAGAGCAGAAGTGCCCATTCCCATGCCAAGGTGACCCCCATGCTCACAGAGCTGGAGCTTGGCAGTGGCGTGGGAAGGGCAGGGTGACCATGAGTGACCACGGGCAAAGACCCCAAAGGAGCACCTGGGCCAGCCTCAGTCCCTGCTGCCTTTTCTGCCATGCAGGAGGGATCAGCTCCAACCCCACCAGCTCACACCCAAGATACGCTCTCCCCCCCGTCTGCAGATGGGATTTGTTGTAGATGATTTGTCCTGGAATAAAAACACCAGCCCCACCTCTTGCAGCATATTTACTGAAAGCCTAAACATTAAACAGAGGCAAAAAGTGTATCCCAGCAACATCTGGAATTTATCCCTTCTCCCTTTTGCAAAAAAAAAAATCATGCTCTATTCTTTTAGAGAAAGAAAAGTGATTATATAGAATTATAATGCTGGAAGAAGATAGAGAAGAGCAGAGATTTTCTTTGAAACGCTGTTCAGACAATTAAAAAGGGATAGTTTCAAAGAAGCAGCAAATACCATCTCAGCTTTTTCTGCCCTGTCTCTCAGTGCCAGGCTCTCCTCCCATGCCTTGGCTAAGAGATTCCAAGGAAAGCAACAGATTTTTTTTCATCCTTGCAAGACTTTTAGTAAGCTAGAAAGGAAACCAGCTCTCAGGCCTAACTGGTTAAGATAGATCAAATAAAAAAAATTACTCTTCCAATTTCTGCTAACAGGATTTGAAGGCACCCTGATTTCTATGAAGAAAACCTACTTTGAGACGAGCTTTTCAAAAGAGGATGTGTCAGTCTTTACCCAGGAGAGCCAATACTCTGTCTCTCCAGACAGAAGAACGGAAAGGCTTTAAATATTAAAACAGGAAAAACCATCGGGATTAATAAGAGGATGCAAGGTCAAAATGTGATATCCTCCACTTCCTCAGGCTCCTGATCCCAGAATGGCTGGACAACGACCCCACAGCATCACCTGTGCCCGGATGCAGCTGGGGAAGCCTGGGCTCACAGGGAAACCCTTCCCAGCCCTCGCAAGGGGGGAAGTGAAGCAGTCGCTCTCACGCCAAGCCCACAGAAGTGCCTCCAGCTACTAAATTACCCAACGACTTAAACGAACTGCATTGATCTGGCTGGAAAACAAAGCTGCAGCTCTTGGCATGTGCCCAGTTAGGAGGGTACAGCTGCATTTTTCACCTGCAAGCAGTTACAGCCACGGTCAGAGATGCCCCTTCCCCTGACACAGGGCTGCTGAGGGGTGAGACTGAAGGACAAACACAGGTGAGAGGGAATCACCACTCCAGACACCTCTCAGACACTGCAGAGCCTCAGTAAATGACAGGTATGGCCAGTTTTGCAATCGAGGGCAAGGCTGTTCCTAGAACAAGTCCCATTACTCAGGCTCCTCAATCCCCATCTCCTCGGCTGCACGTGGACTGGATGCAGGATTTCACCAGGACATTAAACCCAGAAGCTGTAAAATCACTCTGCAAAAACCCAATTATACCTATTTTCGTAACAGCCAATTTAAGCTCGTATTTAGGTCCCCTCACATACCCCTACGTTACATAAAGCATTTCTTCCACTTGAAATACGGCTTTCTAAAGGCCATTTTGCTTAATTTAATGGATGCTTTATGTGGGTCTGCAAATCTCTAGAAACGCAACCAAGGAAGACACATGGCTGCAAGACACGGCGTGATCCCTTCCCGAGCACGCAGCCAGAGCAGGGGAGGATGAAAGGCATCTCCAAACCCTGAACCTGCTGTGACTGGAGTGCACTTGTGCTCTGAAGAGCAGCAAAACCCCACGGTCAAGTCAAAAGAGGAATTCCTGAACATCTGCAGGCACTGTTAACCCATTCCAGACCAGCCAGCACTCCACAGGCTGTGCAGCAGGATGGATTCTCCCCTGATTCTACAGCCACCAGCTGAACTGAGCCCCCTGACACGCTTCCCTCGGATTTCAGGGAGCTGCTTTCTGCACTTCAAGTAAATAAATGCAGTCATCTCTTTCCCCTTCTTTTTTAAAAAGCCGCACTAATAAAAAGCTCATAGCGAAATCTATTAAATTGAGTCTGTCCATTATGTTTATTGTTCCTTACAATTCAGGCCTGGATGGCAACTCAGTGGAGGTTGAAAAGTGCATTTATCAAGAAAACCCATGAGAATGATGAGGATTAAAAGCTATCAGCAGACAGAATGTGTTTGTAACCCTGCAGTTCATTCTGCACCTCGCACAGGGCCCTCATCAGAGACCTCTGCCCCCTCTCCTTGTTTCTGAGCCCCTCTCTGGCTCACCAGCTGACAGGACAGCCAGCACCTGCATTCCCAGAAAGAGCTGAGGAAGATGCAGTGTGTACATTCTGCTATGAATAAGTCACACTAGAGAAACATAAACCCTGATTGCATTACACACCAGTGATCAGTATCATTAAGTGTTACACACCTTGAGTGTGTCTGAGCAGTTGGAGAGGGAAACACCGAATTCGAAAACACATCTTCTCATTCAAGCAAAGTCCCATTACAGCAATGTAAGTGTAACAACAAAAATGAGATTCCTGCTTATCATGTGAGAAATAATTGTAATTTAGGGTAATTTTTCCCTGAATTGTGTGAAGCAAGTGCCCATCAATCATGTTGTTTCTTCAGTGTCCTAAAGAGAGCACCTACCAGGACAAGATATTTTCAGAGCTCAGCCTAATCTGTGTGTGCTGTTCTTAGGTATTGAAACCACCCTTGGTAGGGTGGAATAATGGTGGAAATAATGAAAACAACATTAGACAACAACAAAGAGCAGGACTGGCTCCTCCAGGAAAGACATCTGCCCTCAGTGAGCCCTTGCAGCCAAGCCAGCACAGGGGACACCGACAACCACTGACTCTCGAGGTCTCTTGGCACAAACACCTGAGAAGAGCACAAGGAAATCCAGCCTGGTTTCAGGCCTGGAACAGGCACCAAGGACAAGCCCAACCCTGGATCATTCCAGCTGCTGAGCTTTGGGTTTCACCCCTCGAAGGGCTCCAAGAGTCAGCCCCAAGTACCCCCAGCTCCCTGAGAAACTCGGGAGGGCGTGAAAGGCACGGGGCTCCGCTCTGCTTTGGGGTGAGGGGATCTTTCATTTTTATATGAAATAATGACATTAATCACAACATTAAACAGAAACCACTAAAGGGGGAGAATTTCCAAGCTTGCTCAGCACAGAGCCCTGCCTGCATGGGAGCTGCCAGCCAGGGCCACAGCCAGCAAATTCCCTGGGACTCATCCTCAGCAGCCAAAGCCACGGACGGAGGAGGCGACGGGCAGACTCAGGGCTGCTGTAGGACTCGGGCTTGGAAATGTGAGTCTGAGCACTCAGTGGTTGGATGTCTCTTGGGAATTCATCCAAATGGCACTGCTCCTCTCCCACTTGCCCTGCAGGTAAATCTCGCATGCGGCTTACACAATCTGTTGACTTAAGTAAAGCAAGGGCAGGAGAAGAAAGCTGCTCAGACATCAGGAGAGGCTCATCAGTCCTTTGGGCAAAAGTCTGGGTCACTTCCCCATCCACAGAGAACTCAGGGTGTCAGCCAGGCCTCGTCTCCCTCCATGGGAGCACGTGCAGCAAGGGTGCAGCAGAACACAGTGCTCAAAACATCAGTGAAAGGACAACAATAACATGTTGCCAAATTCTTCTGTATTTTTGGCCAGTGCTGATGCTTAAATTCAGTTTACAGAACACGGAGTCTGTGAGCTCTGTGTTTTACTCAAGACCTCTGAAACCAAACTGAGCAGGTCTCCCAGGGCTTGGGGAGATGGGGCCATGGCCACTTCCAAACCTCATTGTGCTGGCCCACCTGAGCCTTCCAGAGTAACCTTCATCCAGCCTGTGGACATGGGATGCTTCTCACACACTGTGAGACCACTCCATGCTCTGCAAGGGCAGGATCATGCTGGATACTCATATAATGTTGGATACACAATCTCAGGTGCAAAAGGAGCTGCAGTGTGCAAGGCTGATGAGCAGGCAGGCTCTGGCAGTCAGGGGTCCAGAGGGAGCCCACCAGAGATTCTCAAGGCTCTGCAATGCTTCCTGCCCTGCCATTTCCTATTGCTGGTCTCCAATTCTCTCCTCCTCACAATCAACTCCAGCCCTGGGCCTGGCTTCTCCACTCCTGAGCAGGGCAGGAGCAAACGGCCTTCCCCAAACCAAAAAATAAAACCTGAATGAAGCAATTCTGACACAGCTGCAGCCACGGCTATTTTGTTGTCAGAGTTATAAAGGGAGAATTAATTCTCATAATTAGTGAAAAGGGACAGAAGTAGAGAAAGGCTGTAAGATGCTGGTCATCTTTCCTCAAGATTTTAAACCACTGAAGATGCATTTGGAAGAAAAACTGAGATGAGATGCTGCACAGCCATTCTGCCTGGTGTGCCAGTGACAAGCCCTACCCTGACCATCAACACAAGTTAAGTATAAGGCCAAATTCTCCGTGTAAAACTTACAATGGCCAAGCTTTGAAACAGCAGAGGTGGACTTTGCCATTATAAACATTCCCAGTGCAAGCTCCTGATCCCTGTGTGAATGCCAAGGAAGGCAGGAGGCCTGTGAGGATGGCGAGCCCCTCAGGAGGCAGGCGAGACACTCAATCCATCTCTGCTATCAGACCTGCGTTAACATTTAAACAGGACCTGCTGTTGTGATCTTTAGCAAGGAGCAGATGTGGTTTTGAGTAATGGTGAGCGTTACTTAACCGGTTATAGTCACTAATGTAATTGACACCTATTCCATCATCCTTAATACACCCACTTCTTTCTCCGATACCATAAATAGATTAGAAAAGTTTCTGCAGATGGCCATGACCCCATTTGTTTGTGCACTTAGCCATGTATGAATCACTCTTGGCTTGTAGCAGCACTCTGGAATTACTGAAAGATAACTAGTCGGCACAGACACCAATAAATGAATCATGCTTTCCACAAGACCAAACCTTTGGGCTTTTACAGACTCCAATTACAAAGTAAGAAGAAAAGAACAAAGAAATTACTCAGTCTATTTGCACAAAGTCATGCAGAGTTGATTCACAGTTTTACAGAATTATTACTGACAATCATTTGTAGGGGGTTAGAGTAACAAACCAGCTACTTTACATATTGGACGGAATGAAGAGATGGAAAAAAATCCCCAAGCCATGTCTTGCACATATTCTTTGAAAAGTAGCCTTGATTTTTGTGCCAGTAACTTTTTTCATCCTTGGTACGCTCCCAGCCTGGGGGTTAATCAGTTTTTATTCGCCAAGGCTAAATTCTGCTTTGCTGGGTTGCTTGGGCCAAGTTTGCAAATGTGGGAAATCCTGTTGCACCTGCTGAAGAGCACAAACCATCACAGGCACAATCCCTCAGCTCTGCAGACAGCAGCAGGGTCTCACAAATGGCTCAGAGAACTGCCATGTGCAAAGGCACTTGCCTTTCTAACTGCACGTTTTTGAAGGCACACTGCAAGTGAAAAATTACCCAGTCTGAGGCATTTTATTAAGGAGATGTGCGAGACTGAATGCACCAAACACAAACGTGTGAACCACTTGAAAGCACTGTGGACATCCACCAACACTGACAACTTGTGAGGCAAGTTTCCAAAGATGTGCAAGGTGTCTTTACGTAACACCCCAGTCTGGGACATGCTGACACACACCACACACAGCGAAAAACACACCCTCTTCTAAATGGAGCATTAGCCTAGCCCTGAATCAGTGAGAAATGGCAAGTCTGACTACCTGGAGAAACTGGGGACACTGAGGGATTACAGCCTTAGAGCTGCTACCTCGCTGTAGGCAGTGAAAAAGTGGCATTTAGTTAAAAAAAAATCTAAAAGTGAAGGTGGACTTGATGGCAACCTGAGCCTGAGCACAGGCAGTGCCCTGGCTGTACCATCTCTGAGTGGGATGGATGATTGACATTCTCAGGGCCACACGCTCCAAATCAGCACCTTGTCCCAGAGAGATCCAAAAACAGGGATAACGCCCCACTGAGCAGTCACTGACAGTTTGGGAGGGATGCAAGTCAAATGTACCACAGCACTAAGGCCGACCAGAACCCTCTGCATGTAATGAAGACCCAGGTCCCTGGGCTAATTTACCTTGTAAATGAAATGTGTGCCCTGATTTACACACCTGCCCCACAAGCAGAGAGCCGGAGCCTGGTACAGCTCAGAGCCACAGCTCAGGAGAGGCCAAAAGCAGCACCAGAAGAGCTTCCACACAGCTCTAAACCAATTTGGGAAAACCTGCTTATTTGCTCTCATACATGAGGCTGCTTATTTCTGATGAGAGATATAAACCCCTCCCCAAACTGGATTCAAGATGCTGTGCAAAATTTGAATTAAAACCTTAATAAACATTCTCAATTCTTACCCCTCCCCATACTACATAAATTAATGCAACAAGCTCTCTTGTATAAGAACAACCACCTTCTCCCTCCAACAAGAGTTTAACTGAGGAGGTGTTGAAGATAGAAGGGAAGGAAAAAGGCACCTGGTAGGGTTGTCTTTAGAAAGCTTGAGGCTCCAAGGTAATGCAAGACTAAAAGGATGCATGTGCTAAACAGTAGCATGTCCTTCAGAAGGAAAAAAAAAAATCTAAATCAGGCACCTGCAGTGTTAGGTGGATGCTTGGATAAACACTGTTCAACACACCACAGCAGAAATGCTAATGCAAGTTTAGTTTTCACACCGGAGAGATTTCAAAAGATTTGCAAAGCTTTGATAATATTTAACATCTTTACTAATTTCCTTTTGGTGCAATCATAAATTTACCATGGTAGCCAAAAGATCTGGGATGAACTACAAGTTCTAGCTGGCTCCAAAGCCAACGAGAATAATGTGTGCTGTTACTATTTTCTCTCAAAACATACCTCTGCAAAACTGCCTGAAAATGAGAAAAGAAATTGTGAAACTGTCATTACAAAGAAGCATTTAAAATGCAGATCAAAGTGCTGCCTTAGAAGATGTATTCCTTGCCAAATCATCAAAGCTCTCTTTACTCTCAATAGCTCCCCAAATCCTCTGATTTGAATGATAAATTCTTACAGCTGAAATTTATCTGCTTTAAAAAAAAAAACAAAACAAACAAAACAAAAAAAAAAACAGCACAACAACAACAAAAAAACCAATTAAAAAAGCCCAAACCCCACAACTCCTTTCTCTGGTTACCACCTATTTCATTAACCAGTTCACTTGGAGACACTTTCCTGTATTACTAAATTCAGTTTCATGCATGTGTTCATGCCTGTGTGCACACACACACAGAGTACCCTGAGACCTCCTCAAGTATTGAAAATCTGTCAGCCCTTGGTGCTGTGTGTGCACAGGGTGTCCCAGCTCTCAGAGGGGTTTGTGTGCAGGGTTTCTCCAGCTCTCAAGGGGTGTGTGTGTGTGCAGGGTCTCCCAGCT